>JAAAKG020134617.1:0-13786 GCA_010014905.2 Druon quercuslanigerum | reverse complement strand
ACCAATGTTGATAAATAATCAATTAGGCCAAAAGTTATCATTTTTAGGAGGAAAACGAATGATCAAAAAAATTATTTAAATAAGCGGAATTTGTTTAATTAATATAAAATTAGTTAATCTATGTTGATAAATATTCGTCTAAATCAATATTAATAATTTTTAGTGAAAACAAAACAATTTTCAAAACGAAATTATTCAAAAAAATGTAATTTGTTTAAATAATTAAAAATCAAATAACCTATGTTGATAATCATTTCATCAAATTGGATTGTTTAAAACACACTTCTATAACTTTTCTGTCACAGTTCTTTACAAAGGTCCAAAGCACTTTTTCATTAAGGTCAAATATTGTCAAATATTTTCCCGTTATATTGCCACGGAAGAAAATCTCAAGAGGCTATGAGCCTAGGAAGATAATTTGTATCTAAACATGTGTATGCATTGTCAATGTTGAAAAACTTGTGCTGAAATTTATAAAAAATTGTCTCCTAGGAAAAGTATAAAGGAAAATCCCATAATAGCATCTCGTAATTATTTCCACTTGCACAATAGATCCCCGAGGAGACCTTATCAGGAAAGTTCTATTGGGAGCGTGGTTCTTCATAAACTTTTTCAGAAGTTAAAAATGTGTGATTTGCCTCGAAAATGGTTTCCTTAGGCTTTTTAGTTTTGGAGAATGCCATTAAGGCAAGAGCAGTCTTTATATCGCCAATGTCTAGCTGGTGAGACGGTACTATAAAGTAGAATAACAATGAATGAGTAACTAATTAATTAGACACACGTAAGAAAGGAAATATAACATTAGCTAATTAAGTATAAGGTGCGTCTTTTGTATTAGTATATAATAACGGATTAATCCAAGGGTGAGGTGCCAACTAGAGAAGCATAAATGAATACGTAAACAGTCTCATCAACCTCCTGATATCATTTATAATAATTGTAATTTCTCAACATAATTAATTATTTATGAATAACATACCAATAAATAATAAATAATTATTTAATGCGTACAATTTGTATAAAAAAACAATCATTATTAGAGAAACATATTTTATCGTCATACTTTATCATTCATATGGCATAAATTATGAAATATATTATATGTCGTAATTCTACATGTTTTTATTCGTTTAACTTAAAGAAATTCTATCTTTTATAGGAAAGCAATCAAATGTTGCTTGGATTGAAAAAAATTGTGACTCAATTTGGTAAAACATGAACAAATTGATATGAACATTATAAAAACTTATTTTTCTATATAAAATTGTATACCCCCGGGAAGAACTTTTTAAATTTACCTGAATTTATTTTCGTTTACTAGATAATTTACGATGTTGTCAGAAAAGAAATCGACTAAGAATCATGGAAGTATAAAATTTTAGCTCACGATGCGGATATCAATTTATTCGGACAGTTTTCTTTGTTTTTATATTATACTCGTTAAAAAGTACTTTCTACGTCTAAATTTTGATAACTGACTGTTTACCGACACTTGGTTATCTTGCAAGCTCCGGCCCCTCGCGACCGATCATTTAATTTTTACTTATCTCGTTAATCGCGCAATGCCTGATGCTCAACCAAGCACTTAATGCTGTAAACACGACGAAAACGTCCTAATTAAACCGCATTCTTCCCGTTAAAATAGTGCTATTAATCTTGCCGATCGAATGGCAATGCTAGAATGCCCATATAAAAAAGTATATGGTAATAGTCCTAACTGTGACCATAAGTTCTCGACTTTATTCATTCTAGAACATTAAAATCCCACTTATGTATTGAACGTATTTATTTAATTTATCCCTATAAAGTGCTAATCCCTCCATTATTTTTAATCAGCTATGACTTTCAAAAAATAATTAATAATGGATTATGCTTGTCATAATTCACTGATTAATAATAAGATGGTAATTTATAATTATCCTGTTGCTTAAATATCGAAAATTCGATGATAAAAGGTGATTTTTTTATTATGATTTTTTAGCTAGAAACGGGTTTTGATCCAAGATGAAAGATATGAACGTAAATTATTTCTTCGTAAATTTTCTTGACTCTAAAAAGAACTCGATAGCAGACCTGAAATTTTGAATGTTTAATACATATATAAGTGAGTGGACGAGTGCTTGTTAACATCCGCGGTGTAGAATAAAAATTTAAGTTTTTATTTTTCGCAGATAAGACTGACCGTTTCTTGATTTAAAGAGTTAGAAAGAGTTCAAGGCTTTAAAGTCAAAATCTTGGAGCAAATGAGGCATACAGATATTTTCATAGTACTTTCAATTATTTAAACCAAAAACAATAGTTACATCAAAAAGGGTTAAAGAAATCTATATGGACTTTCAAAAGATATAATTGCTCTTCAAGACTTGTTCTCGTATTTTACATCGTTTCATTCAAAATTTGAATTTTTGGTTTTCCGTTACTATTTTGAATAAGTAAAACCAAAATTGGAAGTACTCTCTATAAGTGGCAGAAACTAACTCTGTGGGACTTTTTAGATGCTGTAATTAATCGTTAAAACTTGTTTCAGCGTCGCACGTCGTTTGGCTTAAAATTTGAATTTTATATTTTTTAAATTTTATTTTGGATACATAAAGTCGAAATGACAAGTCATATCAAAAAATATTTCTGAAAAAAATATCATAGGACTTTTCTAAAGCTATACTTATTTCCTGAGACTTTTTCCCGTGAAGGGAATGGAAGGTGATCAATAGCTCGAGATGGATGAGTGGTCCTGGTAATTTAAACGACTGTTGGGAGAAGTGGAAAATAGGATATTATGTGAAAAGAGAGTTTGTAACAAGGTTCGGAGAGGAGAAGTGTGGTCTGAGGCCTAAGGAATGAAGCAAAGAGTTGATGGTGCCATTCGTAAGAAAGGTGAGGGCAATATTGTTGAGGAGTATATGGGAATCACACTTATGTCGCACAGTGGGGCGAAATTCTTAAGAAATCTGTTGTGGCCGATTTAAAATTTTTTTTTTTAATTTTCATAGAGCTGCAAATAGCGAAAAAAAAGATTGATTTTAAAAAAAATTTAATTCCTGATGTATCAAAAAAAAAAAGTCCTGATGCATCAGGACTCAGATTTGATGCAAAAGGGTCGGCGGAAGAAAAAAGATTGGTTGATATGTCAAGTTATTTGTTATAAACAAATATTTGCAACAAATAGTTAGTATGATGGATTATGTTTTTCTGAAGTATATTTAGGCATCGAAATCGCTCGTTTAGAGCAATGAGGTGAAGTGTGATCATGAAAATGTGGTATCCGATATAATTTGTTAAATTTATCAACAATTATTATAAACAAATGCATGATTTGAACAAATTCAGGCAGAAACGAACCGAATTTTCTTTCGATTGTCTTCAAATCTTATTGCCTGTGATCCACTTCGGAGAATGAATGAGAGAGTGCAGGTATTGGATGGATGAAGAGAAAAGAAGATGCAGAGTCCGTTATTATGAGCTGGAATCTTGAATGCATGTTTTAAAGAGATGTACTGGGGAGTAAACAGGTAGGGAGAATGCGAATGACAGAGTAAGGTGGATCTTGGAGGGAAGGAGACAAGAGGCAAGCTGGATGATGTTGGCTGGTAGAGTGGTGACAAAGCAAGGGGAATATGACAGGGAAAAGCAGGTAACGTAAAATCATTCATAATGGGTACGGTAAGAGGAAACGGAAGCCCAGGAAACTTAATCGTTAGTGAATCTTAGAGTAATTGTTAAGAAAAACCGATAGCCTATGAGGTAGTGTAAACAGAAAAGTATTATTCAGGCAGTAAGCATTATTAATGTATAGTATACGTAGTTGGTAAATTAATGTAAAAGGGCAGAGGCCCTCAAGCCCGCAAAAGAAAATTTTATTAAATTCTACTGAAGTCTTTTGATTTCAGTTTAATTTGTTTGAATTTATATTTATTTACTTATTCTTTAGTTTTCTATACATTATTTAAATTAACGATTAGTCGCTCTTTTGCTTAAACCCTTAAGTTTAGCAACCAAAAAAAATTCCAATTTTTTTATGTTAAGTGAAATGCAGACCTTTTAAACAAATTTTAAAGGGTTAAATAATCTGTTTTTTAAGAATAGTTTGATTCTTGTTCAATTCATAACAAAACATGACCGAAAGTACAATTCATTGGTGGCTGCCTTACACGTAAGTGCAGCCGCTTGAATGCATCCTAAGCATTTGAATTATTTTTAAATCTCTTCAATTATTTGGATTCTTGAATTTTAACCCATCATCTGATGTCAGTATAGTGTGGTACCATGCGTTTTATCGCTTTTGAATTAGTTAAATCAGTAAAATTTGAATTATTTATTTGAATTATTGGTTATTTAAGTAATTAGTTAAATTAGTCAATTAGCTAATTAGTTTAAGTTATAAAGTTATATAACTGAAAGATCGAAACTGATTAAGTTAATCTCTTTTATAAAAGTAAAATGTTGTGAAGATTAGAGTCCAGAAAAGGTTACGAAAAATGCAGACTCAAAACAGAATGAGATAAGAGATATTTAGAATTATGTGTAGAAATGATAGAAGTATATATGGGTTTTCGAACCCAAGGATACGATTGGAAATCTATGGAAAAGACATTAGTGGCGTATGGATCTGTGGTATCCGGAAGAGATATACAGACATAACACTTGAGTGTTAAAGACACCGTGTAAGTTCCGGTCGGGCGTACAGAACGGGTGGAACGGGCGGAGTCGAGTCGACGTCGAGATGAGTGGGTGCCTCGAGAAAGCCCCCTACCTTCCACGTACTTCTCGCTGGTGATCAGCTGTGCCCATCTCTGCAAAAGAATTCACGCTGTCGGCGAATTTGCGTTGCCATGAGTTCAGCAAAACCTGCACGTCCAATCGGATATCCCTGTTCGCTTTATTGCATTTCAGTCTCAGCTAGAAAATCGATTACTGGTGACCCAAACTGACTGACACTTTCATCGATTTATTATGAGAACATGAAATTCACTCAAATCAATAAGCTGTGTCTATAGAAGTAAAAATCTTTTTCAGGGATATGCTCATGTATGAACCCTGACGTGCGATGGCTCTGTGATGCTCTCCATTTGGGATGATTGCTAGAGAGATTGATCCGAACGATGTATGCCTACGGATAAAGGAATTTATATTAATGGTATCAAAATAATAATATTTAATATTAAGTAGGTTTGAAGATATTCAAACAATATTTTAGGATTGCAAAACGTTTGTAGCGCCCTAGGCTTGACAGTTGAAGAAATGAGCCCAAGCACGTCAAACGTGGCTGCAATAGAAGAATACAAGATCGTAAACGGAACAGGGAATCTTGTAATGTCAATAACAGAAAAACGTATGCGCTCTCCGAGCAGTCAAAATGAGCAAGTGAGAAAGGTTTGAGATAAAGTAACCAGTCAAGTACGAGAAGAGAGGATAGATAGTCTATCTCTCGTTGTCGTTTCCAAGTGGTATCCGGGGTACCGCTAAAGAGGCAATTACGGGACTTGCAGTGGAAGACGGTCGTAAAAGTTGGGAGAAAAGAGCGAATAAGAAGAAGGTCCCATCTTTTGCGGCGAGGACGCGGGGGTTTATGAGGTGATCGAGGCTCGTCGAGATTCCGGCCCGAGGCGGCGCGGCGTGTCATCGGTTCGCTCTTCTCGACGAAACCGTGCCGAATTCGCAGATGTGAGTCTGACATACCGCGCTCTGTTAGCTGTTATTTCAAGATCAAGATAGCCTGCAAGCGGTGGCATGGCAGGGCTTCTTCCACTTTCCAGCATTCAACTAACTACCCGCTTCTCAACAAAAATCTCGGTCTCAAAAAAGAATAGAAATTATGCTAAATAGATCTTAGGGACCGTCCGCAAATAGGTTAACTTAGTATCTTAGTATCTTAGTTATCAATGTTAGGGGGCAGGGGTCACGCAAAAAACTACAGTTGGTAACAGGAATGGAGGCATGGGGGATCAGTGGAAGTAATGTTACGAACTTAGATAACGTTTAGTATATTTCCTGGCGATTAATTTTAACAAAGTTTGTGAATTTTTCGAAGTTTGCGGAAGACGGCCCTTCAACGGTGAACTTCAATAACAAATTGATAAGCTTAAAAATCACTTCTATACTTCAGACTTTACACTTTTTCCTTATCCTCCTCTTGGCCTATGCATTTAACAGTTCTTGTTTTTCCCTTGTTTTCACGAAACTTCTCCTTTTTTTGCTTTTCCTCCAATTAATAGAACCAAATAAAAAAATGACACTATTTTTTGGTTAAAATTAATTTTTTTGTTTAAAGAATTATATAGTATAGTTCAAGTTTTTTGTTGTTGAAAATTTACCATTTTTTTAGTGAAATATCAATTACTTGGTTTAAATTAATGAATTTTATTGCAAATTTATCTTCTTTCGTAGAAAAAGTATCTTGTTGGTAAAGAAAAAAAACTGCGTTTTGATCCCAGCGGAGATCGAGACATTTTTTTCACAATCTTAAGATTTATCAATATTTTAATAATATTGATATAGACCAGTAGACAAACAAAATTAACATCAAAAATTAATAAAGAAAAAAACATCTTTATGATCGAAATTCAACTAATTAATTGTAAATTAAATCTCTTGTAGAAAATAATCATTTTTGGGTTGAAAATTTAACAGTTTTGCGTAAAGTTAATCTTTTTGTTAAAAATTTAAATCAGTAGAACATTAATCTATTTGGTGGAAAATTCATCTTTTTTGTTTAAAATATACCTATTTGGATAAAAATTATTTTTTTGAAAAGATTAATGTCTCAGGTGGCAAATTTAACTAATTGTTGTACATTTTTTTATTATTAAAAACTATATTTTTTGTCTAAAAATGTAACTTGTGTATGTTTAGTACAACAATTATCCTCTATAAGTTGAAAATTCAACTATTTCGTAGAAATGTCATGTATTTTATTTAAAATTTGTGTTTTTAGCTTGTAAATTAATCTTCATTGAGGAAACTTCATCAGTTTGATTGGGTATTATACTATTTTGTTAGTAATTTTTCTGTTTAGGTTGAATTCATGTGGCCGAAAAGGAGCTTTCTACATCGGATTCGGTGTCATATTTAGATGAAACAAAAATGAGCCACAACAAATAAGGAAACAATATGAAAATTTTCATTGTTCCAAATGTAACTACACTTTTGGTTAAAAAAGTGCATCTCTTTAAATCAAGATTCAACTACTTGGTTGCACTTTGTTAAACAATCCTCTTATTGAAGATTCACCTTTTCGGGTTTTTCTATTTTATAGAAGAGACAAAAAATATCATTAATAGATTCTGCGTTAGACCTATGTAAATCAAACTATAAGATTAAAAATATGTATATATAATCAGCTGAATATTGACCTTTTCTTAATACAGAAAAAGTACAAAAATGTGTATAATTCTGAAACTACACGTTCGAAAAGTAAATTTAAATCCTCTGAAATTCACCTGACTTATCTTCAATGAACTTAACACAATTCGAAAAAAAAATCTTTAGAACTGAGTAACCAGAAACCTTCAATTTCGGCTGCATTAAAAAAAGGATTAGAAATTTCTCTATTTAATTAATAAATTAGAAATATTAAGCTGAGGACGTCAAAAAAAAGTCACGTATTTTGAAAATACATTTTGAGATTTTTTGTGAGATCTATTCAATATATCAAAAAATATGGTTGTCAGAGGTTTCGGGGTAGGGAAATATAGATTAACATCATGTATCGCTTTTTGTTACTAATCAGTCACCTCCATTTAGAGCGCGATTTGTGTTTTAAGCCAAAATGTTGAACAAGAAAATAAAAAAATAAACTTGACTTATAGGCGAAAAATGGATATTGGATTTCGATAACTACGAAAAACCACTTTATAGATTAATATCGTATCTATATTTCAATCCATTCTGTTAATTTTTGGAAATAGTTGTGTTACTATCCGTCAACAACTCATAGATTATGAAAGCTCTAATGAAATTCTCCAAATTAAGTTGATAACCCTCTCCGCAACAAATTAATGTCCATGGACAAAAAGAGTCAATATTACTCTCGTCGAGTGAACCCCTAACACAAAACACTCGCATGGATACCAACCAATCTTCTCCTCTTCATGAAAGAAGAACGCTAAACGAAGGGGGCACGAGGAGATATTCCAGCAATTCGGCAATATCGTCGGCAGTGGCGAAAAATTAGCGTTAATCCCGCATCGTTAGAGAGATTGATGCCAGGATTTCACTTAAGAGGGTGAGAGCGAGACACGAGTGAGATGGATATGGAAGTTCGGGTTGTCAGAGGCTTATAATGAAGTGGGTGGACCACAGTAAAGCACCACAAGCCAGTAACCACAGTAAAATATATCCCTCGAGATGAGAGTGGAACGCAGAGAAGTAGAGAGCCTGAAAATGAGAATAGGAGAGATAGAGCCAAATAGGAGACAGGAAAAGCATGAGATGGGGTGGGGTGGAGGCACTGGCGAGTTATACAGAGTTGGGGATGCAAGCCACAGGATGACCACGGATCAATCCACCCGACCACCCTTGCTCCGAGCTTGATCCAAATCTTCTCATGGTCCGGCAACGTAGGATTATCGACTACATCAGGGGCTCCGAATATCGGATATAGCTTGATAGATCAAGCACTTTTCCGGTGAGTACTGAAAAAACTCATTCTTAGCGTCAAGTAAATGCATTTACTTGATTCCTATTTCTTAGCATCAAGAAATTATTCCTTAACAGAAGTAATTTTTATTTAAACCAGACACATATATTTAGTTGATCTAAATAAATGAATTCTTTGCGTGTATTTTCTTGATTAAAATAAATATTTCGTACATTCAATAAAATGATTTCCTTGATTCAAAAGGTTGGAATCTAATTAGTCGTTCAGAGAAATATATATATATTTGTCAGAGTTCTATTCTTTAAATTGATTCGGGCACATTTGAATCGATTAATTTTCCATGATTGAACCAAGAAATTAGATTTATTAAAATCAAGGAAATAATAATTTAATTCAAAATAATAATAATTAAATTAAAAATGTATTTATATGTCAGAAATAGATCGTCCATTATAGCAATGGAGCATTTATTTAGATGAACACGGTATTGTTTTCACATAAATATTTATTTATCTAGTTGATTACATTATTAGTTTATTTATTGTTTTATTTTTTTTATTTATTTTATTTTATTTTTATTTTTTATTTTTATTTTTTATTTATTTATTGTTTTATTACATTATTTATTACATTAGTTGATTACAAGAATTAAATTATTCATAATAATTTAACATTTATTTCAACGAAGTAATTTTTTTTTAATCCAAAATTTTATAATTTGGCGAAATTTGTTTTAATTGAATACTTCTTTGGATTAAAGATATATGTTTTTAAGTTTTACCATCTTGCGGTAGCGTCGTGGTCAACGCTGTCGACTTTACACTCGATGGAACCAAGTTCCATCGAGTAAATTAAATAAGTATAATAGTAACAATGGTGATAATTATAATTTAAGCTGAAAGAATCTAGTTGCTGATTTAGGAAAATATGTTGTACAGTTGAAGCACGAATTACTTTATTGCACTCGCGCATGGTCTAGGCTAAAGAAATATTTGGTTGAATCAGTGGGGCACTTTTTGGCTTTAAATAATCAAAACTTTGCTATGGGGAAATAGTTTTTTGAGCCTATAAAATATTTTCTTGACCTTAAAATTTATTTCTTTGTATCCATTCACATTTCCCCATTTCAATTAAATATTCACTCCCATTCATGTTCCAAGTAATTCAATTGGCCCAAGTAATCCTTTTTTTCAGTGTATCAATTTCAACGGATCTCAATCTTCCCATGCTCTTTACGTTTAAATTACGGATAGAAGAGCGGCGCCTAACGTGGCGCACCAATATCTCACACAATTAGAAGAATAATGTAAGAGATTTAGTTGTAGCAACAAATGAAGAAAGTATACTTTGTGTATCGTCAAGACTTTATTGAAATTAATTTTAAAAGTTAATTTTAGGATTTATTAAAAAGCACACTTGCGCCAAATATACTGCCATGTCCCTAATGTGGTGCACTGATTAGCTGTCTTGCAATAGCAAATTAAAAGGGATTTTTCAAAATTAGAACAATGGATTCTAGCAAAATAAGATGTTAGACAAAAGATTCATGGTGGAATAAATAGGCGTATAAGTTGGTGTAGGTAGGTTATCGGCAGAGTAGGAGTTATTGCCAGCTGTAAAAATATAACAAATAAAGCTAAAATATAAATATATAATTTGGTACTTGTATTCACTCTGCTTTACGGTAGCAAGACAAGGACATAAGAAAAGGATAAGGCTGAAACGTTAATGGACAAAGTCAATCAAAAAATGTGGTGTAGAGGAAACATTGTTTAACAAGAATGAAAGAAATTTGTTGGAATGGTTTGGAAATGTTGAGAGAATGAAAGGAGAACAATTGACGAAGCAAGTATATTTAGGTAAGTTAATCGTAGCGTACCCAGATGCATACCGAGGAAAGAGTAGTGGACATGGGTGAATGCGACGTGATATAAAGAGCTACAAAAACACAAGAGCTTGTATGACCAAATATATAGACGTAAAGGCAGGACAGGAAATTGTGGCGATAAATATTTCATTAGAAATGTGCGATCAAGAGTGTTAGTGAAGTGAGAGACATCTCAAACGAATGAACTTAGATAATAATGGGCCCACATAGAGAGCTTTACTTCGTGGATATAATTAGAGTAAATTGTTTGGATCTTACTGTGTGTTTCACCTGAGATGATTGCTAGAGGGATTGATCAGTGGCCTGGCTCGGAGCAGTGTTGTGGAACAAATATGTTTTTTAAATTTGTAACATTGGGATCGGCTGGTAATCGAACCCGGGCCTTCCGATTACCGGTCGGGTGCTCTTGCCGGGCGGAAGAGATCTTAAAGCACTCAAAGTGGAACTTTTAAATTTTTAAATTGAAGTTTAAACATTTATTAATTTAAAAACTTTTGACTCGAATCCTCAATAATTTAAACGTATGAAATGGAAGGTACTAACACTTTAAAATTAAACATGTCAAAATAAAATACAGGTAAACTGCAAAATAAAATTAGTTTAACTTTTATCAATTAGAGAGTTCCAAGATTTAGATTTAATTACAAAAATATAAATCCACGTTATCATTCCCAATGCTCTGAATTAAAAAATTAATCAATGAACTATAAAATGTTCAAAATTTCATTATTTTAAACAATTTTAAGCTGGAACTATTGAAAATTTAAAAATTATTTTTTTAACTGAACACCTTGTAAATTAGAAGTTAAATTATTTTTATTACAAATACTTAAAACGTACTTGAAAATCTTTAAAATTGTATTTACAATTTCAAATTTACAATTTCAAATTATTTTTAAAAATTTCACTTAACTTCTAAACATTTTAATAAATAATGAATTTTAAATTATACCATTTTTTATCGAAAATTTTCAATAAAAATGTTAAATGATAAATGTTTTTAATCAACAATTTTCAACTTTAAAAGGCTTTTAATTTGTAATTGTTCCAGTTTTCAAGGATGCATGTTGATTTTGGTGACGAATGTCATTGACTTTTAATATTATAATTACAATAATCACATACCTGCAGAAATTATTTACACGTGAATTATGCGTATGTAATAAACGTTTATGCGCTGTTTGAAGGCTAAAAATCAATGAGAGTCGAAGCGCCGCTTACATTTCGAACGAGCAAGCTTTGCGGTAGAAAATGAGGGTACCACACTTCTCGGAAATTCTTTCCTGTACAACCCCGTGACTTTCTTTTTGAGAAACCCGACTGTAGTAGCTTGGCAATCGTAAGATCTGGGTTCGATTTTCAGCGGAGCGAAAGGAGAAGATCTTATTTTCGGAAAAAAATTTTTAATTTAAAAAAATATTAATAATGTAATGAGACTCGGCTACTGAGGCAGTTAAACACTCTAACCTCACACTAGAGGGTCCAAGTACGATCCCTGAGACGGCACCTCCGGAAATGTTTGCATATAATTTTACCAAGATTCTGGTGTTTCGGATCTCACTTGATGCTGCAGGTTCCCCCATCGTGCACTTGACTGTGGATGATGGGATAAAAGCCCAGGAGCTGTCCAATATGTCCAAAGAGGCATACTGCTCTCATCAGGTCACTTGACTGCGGACAGAACCGTGTAGATTATTCAAAATCCAAACTCTAACAAAAATGCCTTCGACATATTGTACTGTAGCAATCGTAAATCTGAGAGAAGAATTAGTTTCCTAATTGTTTATGACATTTGAAAATACTAAAACCTACCGTTCATGTTTTAATTTTTTTAATTAAAAAAATCTCAACTAAATGAAATGCATTACAAAATGAAATTAAATAAGGAATGTTAGAGTTTTCGTTATACTGGTTAGAATGGTCTCTAAAAGGTTAATAATGTTTCACTGATATTTGTATCAATAAAAAAGTGTAGATATGCTTTTTTTTACATAGAGCGACGATTTAGTTACCCTCGAATTCTGGACGTACAAGTGCTATTCGATATCAAGAACTCGGTCGGTAAAAATACCAAGATCCTAATGAAAAAAAAAAACCATTTGAGCAGATGTCTTTTATAAGGATCTGAGTACTCGGACTGACCAAATTCTGAAATTCGTGTAGATATGCTAATCGACAACTAATTATCTTCACATTTTATTATCATTTTTGATAATAATTAGTGTGGTTAAATTTCTCTTTTAAAAATAATCCGACAATATAAAACACTCATTCTTTATAAAAATGCTGTTCTACAGTTTCCTCATCAGTACAGCAGAGTACAACGCATCAAAATTTTGAAACTTTGAAAATTATTTTTTTGAAAATAAAAAAGTAAATGTAACTTTTGTGTTATTTAATGTCAACTTCAGAAGGCATTATATATTATTATTGAAAAAATCGATTATTTTCTGATAAAAAACAATAATCAGGCTTGATTTTAAAACAAACAATTTATGATAATAAATAATAAATAGTAAATAATATATGATAATAACTTTTTCAAAGCTGAGAAAATTGCAAGATTGTGTTGCACCACTGTACCCTAAACACTACAAAATAAGAATAAATAAACATAATCAATTCCTTGGCATGAAACGCGTCACTAAGGTTACAGATAAGTATAAATTGTTTAGTTAGTTTATTTAAGTAGATTGCTAATCCGGCCTGCAGGTCGCACACGCATGTTTTTGCAAAGGAACCCGTGCAGAAATTTTCAAATATTTGCCTTATTTCCGACTTAGGCCAGATCGGGCACAGAATTTTGTGGATTTTAAATTTGGCCCCCTCTAGACCCCGGCTTGAGAGCTACTCTTGACGGTAGATGGCGCCCCATTAATTTCTGGGCCTAAAATGGGTTGATTCCAAATCTCCCAAATTATAATTTAAGTGCAAACGTCAGACATATTTTAATTTATAATTGAGACAGTGATTAAATAACTAAAGAACAATTTAAAAAGCGAGCACGAAAGAAGCGAGCGTAGGCATCTTATACTTCAAAAAATTTCTGACTTACGCATGGAAGACTATGAGAATCAAAATTAAGTATTTTAAGGTGAAACCTAACCTCGAAATGAGATTATTTATTTATAAGAAAAGAAGCAGATGTAATATTTACTGTGTTGCATGTGAAAACGAATTAGATCAACAATGACGTCATAAACATATTTATTTTTACGTATTTTTACACGGAGAAAACTAGATATTCGAAACTAGATAATGAAAATTAGGATAGTCATTCGCAATATCTAGATATTGTCGCG
>JAAAKG020134616.1:0-13786 GCA_010014905.2 Druon quercuslanigerum | reverse complement strand
GGGCGCATCAATGCAAACGTTCTCCCGTATCTTTATTATTCAATTCCAATTATAAAAATAAAACGGACCGTCTCAGTATACAAGGGTTTTCAGTGGTACTTTATTGATTTCAGGATGGTGGATCGAATAAAACGACCGTTGAAATATAATTAAAGTTTTAGATTGTAATTTTTGTTTCAAACTCATTAAATAATATTAAATCCATTACTTATAATTATGTTTTCTCTAGTATTTGATTGCATTTCTAAATTATTTAAAACTGTATATTCAATGTTCGTTGTCTGTATCGTCCTCTAATTCTAATAAAGACTGCGCATTAAAAGAACCATTCAAATGTTGAGCTGGAATTGGGATAGTTTCTAAAAAGCGAGTATTACCGAAAAACCAGATTAAGGTGGCAACGTGAAAACATTACCCAGAACACATTCTCCAAATTTGCAATTGCAGGTATGTCAAATAATGGCATTATTTATAGTCATTGTTTTATCGACAAGCAGATAGACAAAATTCTTGACTGAATTAGAGTGACTATAATTTAGGGGAACTTTGAATAGGATGCAGTTTATAAAGTCTACATCTCCTACGAACTTAAAATCCCCTGCTTCATTCAATTGATTCGGATTGTAACTCGTTGCCATTTTTATTTGATAAGTGACACATGGATACAAATGAAGCTGGGAGTCATCCAATCAGAGAAACAAGTCTGTTTCAAAAACCTCAATGTGTCGGAAGTAAGACTTCCGTGCATTGAGGTCTTCTTCTCGTACTAATAAAGAGAGGGCATTGTCTGTTCGAAAAATTCAGCATTCGCAGAGTAATCAGTTCTTTCGTTTCGGACGTGATCGGTGGTTTGAATGTAATTCTTAGTTAGGCACAAGCAATTCTGAAATCCTCAAACATATATGGAAGCGTAGTAGCAGGGGGGTGAGAGAGAGAGAGAACTTTATAGAATCTGTTGGAGTATCTGAAAAATGTGACATTTTGGGCACGTAACCTGTTTCCAAAATTTTAAGAAGGGAATCCCGAAAGCCACGTTCCACTAGAAAAACATCCCCAGCCTCAAATCTAGGCAAAATATTTGTATCTAGTAGCCCAATGAGTGCAGTGCCGCCAGTGAACACAGTCATCATTGGCTTAATCAAATTTCATTCTTTGTGACCGGAGTACATGTCTCGTAGAAAAGAGAACATTTTGCTTTTTTGAGGATGCATGTAGTTGTTTAGCGATTTTTGTCCGTTGTGACACTATTTGATGTTGGGCAGGGTCAGGAGAAAGAAAAAAAGACAGAAAAAAAAACATCACAAAAAGATTTTGATAAGACTGGTCTAACTTGATCGCAATGCGAAATTGCCGTTTGCCGAGTAATACACCAACGCAAGGCAAGTTCGTCATATGTATATGCCCAGAGAAAACGGGATAAGAAAACACCCAGAGAAAATTCAGGATTACAAACATGTAGGTGTCCATATTTCACGAATTGCTGTAAGTATTGCAACTGTTCTTTATTAAGCTGTGTTTTAAATAATAGGGCATCATCTGACATCTTAGAAAAGTGAATAGCTTGAGAATTAAATACCATGTCTCTTTGGCTGATCACAATGTCCCTAAGTGTAACCTAACATGATGCTATTTCTTCAGTGTCCATAAGGAACGTATGCACTCTTTGCTTGAATGTATCGTTATCATCTTTTCAATCGCGGATCGATTTTGTGTTTACTAATATTTTCAATTTAATTATTACTGTAGTTGGCTGATTTTACTGAACGATCCTACCTCTACCAAAAATGATATTAAGTTTTAGTAATAGTTGTGTTGCATTTTAAACTTAGCTCAATTACATATATTTTTATTAAAAGATTCGTTCAGATCGAGGTTACTTTATCTTTGTCTTTCTCTCGTAAATTGCAACCAACAATATAAATTAATTCCAAAACTGATAGGACAATTAATTTAGCAATAACTATTTTACTCATTAGCGATGAGTAAAATTAATTTTTATAAAATACCTCTCATATAAAAGTAAACAGAAATAGGTTTCTCCTTCAATATTAAACCAGAAATCAAAACTTCCTTCGCATAGCAAGGTCTTTATCGTAAGATCAATTTTAGAGTCGTTACGTCTTCTTTTCTGGTTCTATAATTTTTAATAAAAATCAAAGTAAAATACCCAAACAAATTTCAGTACCTAGTTTAAGCATGCACAACGAGGTCTTTATCGTAAAATAAAGTGCAAAGTCGTTACAATGTATGTTGCACACACTACATTTTCATTTGTTTAAATTCCCACACTAAAGGCAAACATGCACATCGAGGCCTCCGCCATCCGATCATATGATCGAATAATTTCGTGAATCATCTTTTAGCCGTTCCTGATTGTGCACTTTGGATTCAGAGGCGTATAAAAATAAATATTCACTCGGAACTTAATGATTAAATTCTAATTATGAAACTAGAAAGGATCGTCTGAATTTCAAGGCGTAACCCTCTGGCCAGCCGTCTTCGAACTCTCCTTTTGCAAGCAAATACACCTTTAATGTAGGACTCTAGGGTATCAACAAATGGAAAAGTCACAGCCGGCGAACATGACGAGCATGACTTTTTCGTTTATGTATAATACATTTTTAAATATATTTTTTGCTTTGAGAAATGTATGTGGAGTTCGCACTGCAAACAACGGTTCTGCGCCTACTAAAATCATATATCATGTCAAGTTTTTCAAATTACCTGCACTAACCAGCAGTTTCTTAGTCTCCACTAACACCAATGAAAATCTCTTCTGGACACACGACCAGTACCTTTTTATATTCTAGTCTCTGGTCGGTCAAGTTAGTTTACTCACTGATGACAGCTCGTGGACAAAAGCGCATCGTACTAATATAAACTGCATACTTATTGGTTTTGTTTAAAGGGATTCAACTATTATTTTTTAAACACTTGAACATGCAATGGATCGCTTTATTATCAGAGGAGACAAAAGTAGGTAGGTGGACCTGATGGAAAGAAGATACCACATACAAACAGAGAGACAAATTAATTTCTGCGCGTTTTCAGCTTCTACGTGATGCCCTAACCTAAAAAGTAAAACTACATCACTTCTATTTTAAATTTATTAGGTTCTAGTCAGCAGATTCCTATTTCGTCGTCCTTATGGTTTCCAGTCCGCACAGTATTGCTACCATTGTTATTGAAAAAATAACGATAGTGATGAAAGTCTAGCACAAAAGGGTAAATTAATTTTTAACTATTTTAGGTTAGTTCAATTATGTATAAGCTATTTCTCCGTGTTTACAACCTGTTCACGCCTTGCGTGCTCTTATTAATCACAACTAATCTTTTCATCAGACTGTGGAGCTTCCAACTCTGTTTCTCGCTGGAAAAACACTTTTCCTTGGATATCTTTGAACCAAAATGGTAAATTCATCTGTTCAATTTCTTCTGAAGCTGTCCCTAAGCATTTACTTCTGCTAAATTGTTTAAATAGTAACACTGCTGTGAATTCTCGTAAGGCGTTCGTGGAAACCGGATTCGACATATGGAAGAATGCTGTAAAAGAATGCGTGTTGCTCTAAGAAAATTATTTAGTACAATTATAGTTTTAGCTGAACAGATTCTGGCTTTTCTAGGCACCAACAGTGATGAATACTCGAGCCTAATGGAAATTTTGAAAATAGAACTGGAAATTAATGGCTTCACTACGATGTAATCGATGGGATTTTTGAAATAGCTGCAAATGCAGTAGTTCGAAAAACGTAGAATTAATCAAATCCGCGTATTACTAGGCAATATCTTTAGATGGAGCCTCAGATATATTGAAACTCGAACAAGAATCGATCTGTTTTAGGATAGTATAAAATAGTTAAACTATTAGAGAAATTGTCATGGCTTTCTACCAAGTTGCAATTACCAAAGCTGCAACGTCATTTGAAATTTTAAACGATGTACTTCTTCGATATGCACCAAAAATTAACCGCTGGCTTACAAGCTCGCTTACGAGAGGTAGAACCCAGGCATTATATGTGCACTGCAACGCACATCATTTGAACCTTTGAATCAAAGATTCTTTGGAAGATGTTTCTTCTACCCGTAACCGTATTGAAGTTACAAAAGATATGAGAAACTTCGTACATGACTCGCCGATTTTGATTTTCATAGAGGAGTTATCAATTGATCGCGAAGTAGACAGAATAATATCAGCAAAAGCATCTGGGTTTATAAAACGATTAGACAGTTTTTATTTTTATTTTTTGTTGAACGTTCTGATGGCAATTTTTGATAGAATCGAGGTCCTGAACGCTGAACTTCAAAAACCAGACCTCAGCTTCAATGAATGTACCTGAAAAGTGCAAGCCGTGATGGGAGAATAGCTGAAGTGCGTGAGTCGAAATTCGAAACGGTATGGATCGGGGATTGGAAGAACTTAAACTCCCTTGAAAACGCGAAACTCCTGAGCAGTTGGAAACGGACAAGGCAATGCGAGTAGTTCGCAGTCTTACTCTTTCCGCAATCCGATACCTTATTATGAGAAAATGTCTTGTCTTGGAAAGTTTCGTGGTGTGAACTGAAGGCTCTAGTGTAAAAGTCTTCACTGACTTTTGCAATAACAGCGTCGTTGAATCGGGCATTCAGTCATTTTCCAACCTTGATTTTGATAAAAAAAAGCTTATATTGCATCGCTAAATATTTTTAGAACTTCTAGCGCAACGGAATGTGACTGTAAAATTTTCACGAATGAGCGGTCATTTTCAGCTGTCAGGCGTTTGAAGTCCTATTTAAGGTCAAGGATGGGACAAAAACGTATTAATAATCTCGAAAATATACGCGTACATAAAGAAATCGCTGTCGACCTTGATGAAAAAGAACTTATGGATGAGTTCATCATAAAAAATAACATCTGAGGTGCTACTTTCTTTCTACTTTCGCCTTATGAATTTTGGGTAAAATAAAGGGCTTACAGGACATGAATTCATACTTCGGCACTCCGTCGAAAACAAAAATTATATAATTTGTTGTCGAAAATTTTCTAGGTAGGAGATCTTTCAGGGAAATCAGATACCGCAAGGAATCGTTTTTCATACCAAGAAGGGGTAGGGTCTTTTTTCGATAAGATTTTTTCAGGGGTTAAGGATTCATATATTCGAGACAGAGCGGCAGGGTCTATAATAAGAAGAACCTTTTCTATGCACAATGTCAAAGTCATTCTAAGAGGGATAGTGACCATCTTGCCAATCGTCCGGTTGGATTAGTCAAATTATGAAGCCAACGAAAATTACTATAGCCGGTGATTACCGTCAAACTGTACCCTACAGTTGTGTAATTTGAGATGAATTTGCGATGCTAACTTGAAAGTCCTAGGAATCTACGAAGATTTTTATGTTGCGGGGAGTGGAATACTTCAGGATAGCCTCGAACTTTTCGAGGTCCGTCTACAATCCATTTTTGTTAACCAGAAAACCGAGATAATGCACCTGCGAGCAACAGAACTCACACTTATCCCATTTTTACTTTTAAGCCAGCAGCCACTCGAGATGTCCTTCGAATTTTTCAGTGACGAAGATAGTGTCATCTAAATTCGCGAAAGCGTAAGGCTTCATTTCAGGGCCGAACGGCATAAGTTTAAACTGGAATAAACCCCGGCCAGGACCGGTAAACGCTGTCTTTTCACAAGTACTTTTTACTAGGGGATTTTGATGGAATCCCATTAGCAAGTCTATTTTGTAAGTGCACTTAGCTCTACGCAACTTATATAAAATTTTGCTCATTTGAGGGAGGGGGTATGAATCTGTGGCTGTAACTTGATTCAATTTTTGGAAGTCTAGGCCGAACCTATAACCACCATCTGGCTTCCGTGCCATAGCGATCGGTTAAGACCAACAGCTATTAAAGATTGCTTATTAATAGGGAGGTAGTTTTTCACATCAATAAGATTTCCCGTAAATTGATTAAATTGGGTCGTCCCTTAGGTTCGGTAGGCTCGCGTATTAAAAATTTCTCAAGCAAATCGGCCTCATTTACCGTAAACTCTCTAAGCCCATTACAACTTTTAGGAAGTTCCTTATCCCACTCAAAAGTGTAAACCTGACTAGGGTTGCATTTGAAATCCATGTCCTATCATCAAAATCCATCTTGATTTTGAATATTTTCATTAAATCTAAGCCAATTAAGAAATCAGCTGGCGAGAAATCAATTCTACTTAACTATTCGCTAACCAGAACCCAAACTTTCGTATTTAACGTTTTTAAGTCTAAATCTTTAATCAATCTACAGCCGTTCAATCCTAAAAATGAACGAGAGGCACCACTATTATCGAATGGGGCCGACAATATTGGAGGGAAAATAAGGAAGTTCCGAGAGATAATATACAGGGATAGTGTTGTTGAGATAAAGTTCCACTTTAAGAATTTCATAAGAAGTTTCCGGTAGATCAATGTTCGGGTTAATATTTTCTAAACTGGGGTCAAAGGATTCCATAGATAGGGCAGGGAAAGAAGCGCTGGAATCCAAGGTTACAGTATTCGAGAGAAGCATCGGTAAAACGGAGTTGTCAAGTAATAATGACTCTTTAGGATGAATAATAATTTCTTAAGTTTTTAAATTTAAATGAGTGTTATTAATTGATCTTGATTTTGGGTTTTAAGTCGAATACCTGGGACATTAAAAGCCATTTCGAATTCTTTTTCCGAGAAAAAAATCTTGCATTAAATACTCGAATTCGACTAATTTTATTATTTCCACAGGTTTATATCTCTTGTTTCTCTTATATTGATAAATCTTAAGATTGCAAAAAAATGTATTAATCTCTGGTTTCTTCTCCGATGCTCTTACCAACTCTGCTACGGAGAGAGGAGAATATTTTATTCACAACCCCCTTGCAGCCTGGATGACGATGTCATTCTTTATACTTGTAGCACTCTTTCATTTGTATCAATTATAGATGTTAATTTTGTTTGTCTACTGGTCTAAATCAATATTATTAAAATTTTGATGAATCTTAAGATTCCGAAAAAATGTCTCTATCTCCGCTGGGATCTAAACCCAGGACTTCTCGATTTCCTTTCTTTTGCTCTTCCAAATTGAGCTACGGAGAGACGGGTAAAGTTTTTTCACAACCCTCTTGCCACCTGAACAACGGTGTAATTTTTTAGACTTGGAGGCTTTTATTTTTGAAAGTATTAATTCATAATTTTATTGTTGATCTTAGGTTTCTTGACCAGGGAATATTTAGTATAAATTTTAGATGTTAATTTTGTTTGTCTACTGGTCTAAATCTATATTATTAAAATATTGATAAATCTTAAGATTGCGAAAAAATGTCTCTATCTGTGATGGGATCTAAATCCGGCTACTTTAGGTTTCTTTTCCGATGTTCTTACCAACTGAACTACGGAGCGACGAGAAAATTTTTTTCACAACCCCCTTGCAACCTGGATGACGATGTCATTCTTTAGACTTGTAGCACCATTTCCTTTTTTAACGTGAATTCATACCTTTATTGTTGATCTTAAGTTTCTAGAACAGGTAATATTTAGTATAAATTATAAATGTTAATTTTTTTTGTCTACTGGTCTAAATCAATATTATTAAAATTTGGATAAATCTTAAATTTCCGAAAAAATGTCTCTATCTCCGCTGGGATCTGAATTCAGGACTTTTCGATTTCCTTTCTTTTGCTCTTCCAAATTGAGCTACGGAGAGACGAGTAAAGTTTCTTCACAACCATCTTGCCACCTGAACAACGATGTAACTTTTTAGACTTGTAAGCTTTTATTTTTCAAAGTATTAATTCATAATTTTATTGTTGATCTTAGGTTTTTTTGACAAGAGAATATTTATTATTAATTTTAGAAGTTACTTTAGTTTGTCTACTTTTCTGTTTCTTAACATGAATTCATACTTTTATTGTTGATCTCAGCTTTCTAGAACAGGGAATATTTAGTATAAATTGTAGATGTTAATTTTGTTTGTCTGTTGGTTTAAACCAATTTTATTAAAATATTGATAAATCTTAAGATTGTGAAAAATATGTCTATCTCCTCTGAGTTCTAAGCCCAGGATCTTTAGATTTCCGGCCTGATGCTCGTACCAAGTGAGCAATGGAGAGACCAGAAACTTTTCTTCACAATCCCCTTGCAAGCTGGATAACGATGTCATTCTTTATAATTGTAGGATTTTTTTTACAAACGTGAATTCATATTTTTATTGTTGATCTTAGGTTTCTTGACCAGAGTATATATATTATTAATTTCATATTTTAATTTTGTTAGTTTACTGGCCTAAATCATTATTACTAAAATATTGATAAATCTTAAGATTGCGAAGAAATGTCTCTATCTCTGGCGGGATCTAAATCCGGGACCTTTAGATTTTCGGTCTGATGCTCGTACCAACTGAGCTGCGGAGAAACGGGAAAATTTTCTGCACAATCCCCTTGCAAGGTGGATGACGATGTCATTGCTTACGCTTGTGAGATTTTTCTATTTCTAAACGTGAATTTATATTTTTAATGTTTATCTTAGATTTTTTGACCAATGCAAATTAAATATAAATTTTATATTTTAATTTTGTTTGCCTACTGGTCTAAATCAATATTATTAGATTAGTGATAAATCATAAGGTTGCGAAAAAAATGTCTCTATCTCTGGTGGGATCTAAATACGAGAACTTTAGGTTTGTTTTCCGATGCTCTTACCAACTGAGGTACGGAGAGACGAGAAAATTTTCTTCACAACCCCCGTGCAAGCTGGATGACGATGTTATTCTTTACACTTGTAATATTTTACCTTTTTTAACGTAAATTTATTCTTTATGGTTGATCTTAGATTTCTTGACCAGGGAATATTTATTAATAATTTTAGATGTTAATTTTGTTAGTCTACTCGCCTAAATCATTTTTACTATAATATTGATAAATCTTAGGATTGCGAAGAAATGTCTCTATCTCTAGTGGGATCTAGATCCGGGACCTTAGGTTTCTTTTCCAAAGCTCACACCAACTAACCTAAGGATAGACGAGAAATTTTTCTTCACACCCCCCTTGCAAGCTAAATGATGATGTCATTCTTTATACTTGTACCATTTTACTTTTTTTAACGTGAAATCATTCTTTATGGTTGATCTTAGGTTTCTTGAACAGGGAATATGTAGTATAAATTTTATATGTTAATATTGTTGGAGTACTGGTCTAAATCAATATTATTAAAATTTTGATAAATCTTAAGATTCTTTCAGAATCTCTAGTCTATCTCCTCTGAGATCTAAACCCAGGACTTTTGGATTTTCGGTCTGATGCTCTTACCAACTGAGCTACGGAGATGCGAGAATATTTTCTTCACAACCCCCTTGCAAGCCGGATGACGATGTCATTTTTTATACTTATATGATTTTCCTTTTTCTAAACATGAATTCATATTTTTATTGTTGATCTTTGGTTTCTTGACCAGGGAATATTTATTAATAATTTTATATGTTAATTTTGTTAGTCTACTGGCCTAAATCGTTATTACCAAAATATTGATAAATCTTAAGGTTGAGAAGAAATGTCTCTATTTTTGGTGGGAACTAAATCCGGGACCTTAGGTTTCTTTTCCGAAGCTCACACTAACTAACCTACGGAGAGACGAGAATATTTTCTTCAAAACCCCCTTGCCAGCTAAATGACGATGTCATTCTATGTACTTGTAACATTTTACCTTTTTTAACGTGAATTCATTCTTTATTGTTGATCTTAGGTTTCTTGAACGGTGAATATTTATTAATAATTTTAGATGATAATTTTGTTACTCTACTGACCTAAATCATTATTACTAAAATATTGATAAATCTTAAGATTGCAAAAAAATTTCTCTATCTCTGGTGAAATCTAAATCCGGGACCTTAGGTTTCTTTTCCGAAGCTCACACCAACTAAGCTACGGAGGGACGGGAAAATTATCTTCACAACCCCCTTGCAAGCCGGATGACGACGTCATTCTTTACACTTATAAGATTTTCCATTTTCTAAACATGAAATTATATTTTTATTGTTGATATTAGGTTTTTTTACCAGCGAATATTTATTATTTTCAGATGTTAATTTTGTTCGTCTGCTAGCCTTAATCAATATTATTAAAATGTTGATAAATCTTAAGATTGTGAAAGAAATGTCTCTATCTCCGCTGGGGTCTAAACCCAGGACCTTTAGATTTTCGTTCTGATGCTTTTACCAGCTGAGCTACGGAGAGACATGAAAATTTTATTCTCGACCCCTTGACAAGCAGGGTGATGATGTCATTTGTTATACTTGTGAGCTTTTTCTTTTTCTAAACATGAATTCATATTTTCTTGTTGATCTCCGGTTTCTTGACCAGGGAATATTTATTAATAATTTTAGATGTTATATTTTTTTGTCTACTGATCTAAATCAAAATTAGTAAAATAATGATAAATCTTAAGATTGTGAAAAAATGTCTCTATCTCTGCTGGCATCTGAAACCAGAACCTCCAGATTTCTGGTCTAATGCTCGTACCAACTGAGCTACGGAGAGATGAGAAAATTTTCTTCGGAACCTCCTTACAAGTTGCGTGACGATGTCGTTCTTTATAGATTTGAGATTTTGCTTTTTTTAAACATGAATTTGTGTTTTTATTGTTGATTGTAGGTTTCTTGGCTAGGGACTATTTACTATTAATTGTATGTGTTAATTTTGTTTGTATTCTGGCCTATATCAATAGTATTAACATATTGATAAATCTTAAGATTGTAAAAAAATGTCTTAATCTCCGCTGGCATCTGAACCCAGAACCTCCAGATTTCCTGTCTGCTGTTGTTACCAACTGTGCTACGCAAAGACGAGAAAATTTTCTTCGTAACCCCCTTACAAGCTGGTTCAGGTTGTTATTCTTAATACTTGTAAGAATTTTGTGCTTGTTAGTATGAATTCATATTTTTATTGTTGACCAAGGAATATTTATTAATAACTTTATATGTTAATTTTGTTGGCCTACTGGTGTAAATCAATATTACGAAAATAATAATCAATCTGAAGATTGTCTAAAAATGTTTATATCCGCGTATGTCCGTTTATGTAGCGCTGCCTGCGATTCTAACCCGGCTTGTGTGATACTACAATTCTGATTTAGTTATTCACTTGTCTCGAGGTGATTGTCAAATATTTTCATAGCGTCTTACAGCTAGACGCCCACTAACTTTCTGAGTCCGTTTTTCACTTGTTTCGGTCTGATTGTCAAATGTTTTCGGCACATCTTAATGTTTGTCAGTGCACTAACTTTCTGATTCTGCGATTCACTTTTCCGAATAGACTGTCAAATATTCTCATAGCATTTTGCTGCCTGCCACGATACTAACTTTCTGGATTCGTTATTCACTTGGTTCGAACAAAACCTGATTATCATCTGTCAGCAGTAATAATTGTACTACATAATTGTGCTTTAAATTACCTCATTCTTGGATTAAAAAATGTTTCAACCAAAAATAAATTTCAAATCTGCTGGCTGCGACGCTTTCTAGATTAAAAAGCAAGGCAAAAAAAGATAATAAAAAATGCAACTGAAGCAAATTATTTTTCTCTTTCATTGAACCACTTAATAGTTGTTAATGACATTTTATGCCACAATTGTCGACTCTCTATTTGTAAAAAAAATCTCAATAGCGTCTCTAATTCTGACGAGGACAACGCCTCTCCCTCCGTCAATGACTCAATTAATAATGATCCAACGTTTGAAATTAAACTCAAATCAAATGATCAAATTCCTGATAATGAACGCATTCAACTTCCTATTTAGCGGACTGTTACAACTCACAAATATTGTTGCATCTGCTTCTCCACGACGAATTTAACTACAATGCCTGAAGAAACTCGAGTGCATTCTTGCATTAAGAAAATATACATGCCACAAAGAAATCGGTGCTGTCGAGCTCATATGATCAAAAATCGTATATTTGATGAAGATGTTGGGCTTTTAAAGGTGCATTCTAACAGATCAAGTATCACTACATTATAGTTGTCCAAAGTAATGGAAACCCTGTCTATAATGTGTGATTCAAGTTTATTCGATTAAGTAGGTGAATATAGTTTTTCCGAAAAACAATTAGAAGCATTTACAAGGTTAAATTGGGAACAACTCTATGCTCTAAAAGAGATTTTGATCTCGCCCCCAAATAGTTAATCACGCTCGGTGACTGAAACACTCGTAGTCTTTTTGTTCAAATCACGTACTGGCAACTGACTGGGAATGACGTGAACAAGATTTTAAATCTTTTACAGTCTTTTCCGGAAAATCTAAAATGTATTCTGATGTGACACTTTTGAAAGGAAGTTTCCGACGAAGCCATCCTTTTTCTTGTACCAAGGTAGCCAAAGTATTCTGCACATTTCTTTGACTATGCATTATATGCAAAATATCATCAAAAGTGTCTACATCAGATTGAACTCTTTTCCCAAAAGTGTTATTGAGGAACGACGCGATTCTGAGTTTTTCCAATTTTTGGTATCAGTTTGTTATCAATTTCGTGATCCAAAAGGCGATATTTTTGTTTGAGTACGCCGTGCACAGATTCCACTGCCCACCGAATTTTGGTGACAAAACGAAATTCGTGGAATTCTTCCGTTTACAGTTGTTTCCTTTTTCCTTTCAAAGCAGGCATTCAAACTTTAAAATTCTCTTGCTCTAACGTTTCTTTCATATCTCGAAAACCTCGATCAAGAACAAAAATATCACCTTCTTTCAGGAATTTACGCAAACTATTTGGATCCTCAATAACACTATTTATAATTTCGGCATCATTTTGATTGGCAAAGTGTGGTCTAAGCATTTCAGCAGTGTAGCCGTTAGTTGTGCAAATAGTGAATGTCTAGCGTAAGATCCGTCACAAATTAAAAATAATTGATCGTCGATGTCGAACAATTCTTTTGTCATATCAGTTGTATAATCTTAAATAAGATTATCTCAGTTAAGAGAACCTAAACCGAAGCGATGTGGCAAAACGTCATTTTCAAAAGATTCCATTACACTGGCAGCATAATCGGATACATCATGTTCATTTTATAACCGTAGAATAGAAGAAAGCATATTATTAGTGTTCCCAGTACGGACTTTGAACAAAAAAACAAGGAATGCTTGAGTCACCGAACGGGATTGGCTATTTCGGAGCGAGATCAACATCTCTTTACGAGCATTGAGTTGTTCTCAATTTAACCCTGTAAATACTTCTAATTGTTTTGCGGAAAGACTATATTCACCTACTTTATCGAATAAACTTGAATCGAACCTTATGGAATGGATTTCCATTACCTTGGACAACTCTAATGCAGTGATACTTGATGTGTTAGAATGCACCTTCACGAGACCAAGTTCTTCATCAAATATACGATCTTTGATTATATGAGCTCGACAGCACCAATTTCATTGTGGTATATATATATTTTTTTCTTAATCTAAGACTGCACTCGAGCTTCTTCAGTGATTGTAGTTAAATTCGTCATGTAAAAGCAGATGAAACAATATTTGTGAGTTTCAACAGTCCGCTGAATAGGAAGTTAAATGCGTTCAACATCAGGAATTTCATCATTTCATTTAAATTTAATTTGAAACATTAGATCATTATTAATTGAGTCATTGTCGGAAGGAGAGGCGTTCTCCTCGTCACAATTAGAGGCACTATTGAGATTTTCTTTATAAATAGAGGGTCGACAATTGTGGCATGAAATCTCATTACTACACTGAGAAACTTTAATTTAGAAAAATTACTAAAATGGGTAGTAAATGGAGGCAAAATGCTAAAATTTCGGGAT
>JAAAKG020134615.1:0-13787 GCA_010014905.2 Druon quercuslanigerum | reverse complement strand
TCGTATCTGAGTTGAGTTTTAGTCGACGATCACGGTTCTCGGCCGGTCTGCTGCTCGCCTCCGTCGTTGAGGCAGGACCGAATAGGCCACGCACAGAGGTGGTGCTTGATTAGGGCTCTCCTATATTTTTGATTCTGCTCATCAGTAATTTTTATTTCAAATTATTGTAAATTTTAAAAATATATATATTTTTTATAAATATTTACAATTATTTCAATTCAGAATTATCCCCATATTAAAGAATAAAAAAATGATGAACTGTTTTATTTATTTCTTAAAATTTTTATCAACTAGAATATTAAGAAAAGTTGTAGATATATTTATACGAGAGTAAACTATTTTTAAAACGAATTAAGCAGCTAAATTCTAAATAAATTATTTCCATGAAAAACACTCAAAAATATTAAAAGTGAATGATAATAGAATTTTCAAAATAAATTAAATACAAAACAGTGCGTAGGTGTAATGAAAATTATATTTTTAACTTCTAATAAGTAGTTTACTATTTTCCTTTTTAAAAACATTTTTCTTACATAAACAACTCGCTTATTATTTAATTTTTCGTTTATCAAAATGATAAAATAAGGCCACATTCAAGCACCACCTCTGGGCGTGGCCTATTCGGTCCTGCCTCAACGAAGGAGGCGAGCAGTAGACCGGCCGAGAACCATGATCGTCGACTAAAACTCAATACGGATACGATTGAACATTTTTAATCGTATCTCGGGAACCAATAAAGATTTTTTAAGTTTCTTTGGCTTAAATTAAAGATAAAATTTTAAGCTCTATTTCGTATAATTTTCAGATTTTTGCAACAATTTTCCTAGGTCATGCTGCAAGTTGAAGTCGAGGTACAAAATTTTAGAAAATCTAGATTTTTTTTAAACTTATCACGTGCTGTATTCTTTTCAGCAGATCAAAAAAAATCTGTTTGACATAACTAGACGTGGAATTTCATAGGCTTTCTGACTGTTTTTTTTTTACAAATGCCCTGTAATCTTTTTCGCTGAGTTATCGTGGTTCAAAGCCAGCAGTGATGTTTAATAGTGCTTGCGTCAATCGATCTCATAATTTCCGACGGTAGAGTAATTTTCAAGAGCTTAAGCAATTTTTAAGAAATTTCAAAAAATTGTAAGTATTTAAGATATTTTAGGGTATTTTTAAATAAGAGATTTCAAGAAATTTGCAATTAATTTCAGTAATTTAATGGGATTTTTAAGGATTTTATACACCCTAGGGCTTTTAAAAATATTCCAAAGAATTTTTTAAAACTTTAAAAAGTTGTAAGGGATTTCAAAAGATTTAAAAGGATTTGAAATTTTTCGGGAAAGTTTAAAAGACTCCAAGTAATTTTTTATGATATTAATAATTTCAAGGCTTTTAAAAGGGTGGGAAATTATTTAGTGTACTGAAAAAAATCCCAAGGGATTTTAAAGATCCCAAGTCACTTCTGAAAGAGATTTGCAAGTTTTTGAATGATTTTAAGGCATTTAAAAAATTAGCATGCGGATGTTATAAATTTCCTAGAATTTTAAGATGCGATACGATTTTACAAGATCTACAAGGTTATAAAATATTTCCTAATATTGTGAGTTATATTATCTAATTTTCGAGAATTTTAAGAGATTTTAGAAGCTCTAAATGTATTTTAATAATTTTGACACGATTCCAGGGAATATCAAATTTCATAGATTTTCACGAGATTCCAAGGAATTTAATTAAACTGTGTGGGATTTTATAGGATTTCAAAGATGTGAAGCGATTTTAGTATATTTTTTGCAATTAAATTGAGTTAATTTAGAATTCGTTCTGAGCTTTTATTAATTTATCCAGAATTATTCTGAAGTATTTTGAATTCTCATGAGTATATAAATTTACTTTAAATCTTTAGAATTCTTTGAAATATTTTGAATTCATTTAGAACTCATTTTGAGCTTTGATTAATTTGTCTTAAAAAATTTTTAATTTTTTGCATTTCACTTGAGTATTTTGAGTTCATTAAAATTCTTTCGAATTCAATCAATTCTACGCAAATCAATTAATTCTTTTTTGTTTAATGCATTCTAAAGTTTTTCATACTAACCCTGATTTTTTAGGCAATGTCATCAAATTCTTTTAAATTTCCTTAAATATGCCTACAAACTCATTTCAAAGTTACTGAAGTCAAAGAATTATTTCACATTTTTAAAGTAAATTAAAAGCTAATTTCTCTCAAAACAAAATCAGTGGAATTTTTCGGATTTTAAATATACTAACCAAATTATTTGAATTACTTTGAATTTAACCTTGATTACCTTTAAGATTTATGAAACAAATCCTTTTTAATTCTTTAAAATTCAAGAGGCCATTAGTCACATTATTCACTTTAATTTTTTTTTTTGAAATAGAAATTGGTCACTTTTGACTAATTTTTTCGTTTAAATAACAATAATTAATAATAATTATTGAATCTAAATTTAAAATGTGTTGTTTTATTTATAAATGATTCTACTAGAATAAAAATGTTACAATAATAGAATAGAGGCTTTAAAATAACTGAAATATATAATATATAATATAATATATAAATATATAATAAACTGAAATACATGCTTAAATATTGATAAATTAATTGAAGTAGATTCATCATGTTTTGTTAGCTAGTTTCTAATATATTAATGATCAGGGAGATTGATAAATTAGCCAGGAAAAAGTTATAGAAAACTCGGGGAAATTTGAAAATTAAGTTTTTCTGGCCACCCTCTTTGTAGATCTATGATGTCTTTGTTGGTTAGGGGAGGCCACCCTAAAATAGATAATGATCCTCCAGTAGTTAATCATTAATTTTAACCAGAAATGAAACTAATATAATCAATAATAAATTTAATATTTTGTTTATAATCTTTTTTGCCGTGTTTTTAGATCAAACTCGGACTGGAACATAAAATTAAAAAAAAAATTCGGATAAAAATATTTAAGGGCATTAATGGGTTAACACGTATCCTGTAATAGCTAATATTTATGTTAAATTAATTATATTACACGCATAATTATTTTTGATTTTGATCCTGTTTGATAGGGAAAACTTTCTCGAATCCACACAAAAATAAAATCTTTTATTTTCAAAAAAAATTATACTTAGAGTTTCCATAAGAGAAAAATACGTTTTTGTAAATTGTATTCAAAATCCTTAATATTAGCTTCATCGATTTGAAATTCAATATTTTTCTTCGAAATTAGGCATAGAATACGAATAAAATATTACTTTTCAGATATCTCTCTCATAAGTCTTTTGCATAGGGTCCCAAAAAAGCCCCATAAGTGAAAAAATGGGGTTTGTGAGTTTTTGGTGCTAAATTTCAATTTTTTTAAAGTTAAAAAAAATATAAATTATTTCTGACACATTAAAACCTTAATTAACATTAACGCAAATAATATTGCTTAAAATAATTTATTAGCAGTTTAAATAATGCCCTTTTTGAATAATGCTAGAAATTACGGTTTTTTATAGAAATTGCAACTTATTGTCCACTTTTCACTTGGAGTGAGCTAATCTTTATTTTAATTCAGAGAAAATAATTTTTTAAACAAATTATTGTAGTTTATAGCTATTTTGTGAAATTGTTAAATATTTAAGCACTTTTTACTTTGTGAGGTAATAATTAATGCAAGATTAGAAACATGCTTATTTAAATAATTTATTATTGTTTATAACTGTCTTCTCTTAGATTAATGGTAGAAAACTGCTTTTTTTCTGAAATCTTTAGTTTTGCTTTGACTTTTTAGTAATTAATTTTTTCAATAGCTAAAGATTCAAATAATTAATTGTATAAATAGGCATGTTTGTTAACTTGCATTAATTATTACCTCAGTAAGTGAAAAGTGGATAAAAAGTTCAAAATTTCAGAAGAGATCCGCTATCTGGTATTATTATAGATTAAAATAGTTATAAACAACAATAATTTGTTTGAACAATTACATTTATTAAAATTTATTCAACTATTAAGTTGCTCCAAGTGAAAAATTGACAAATAGTTTCAAATTTCAGAAAAAACTAATATTATGAAATATTTTAATATTATGAAATATTGAAAATAATATTATGAAAATTAGTAATAAATTGCCTAAAGAATTATTTTTGTTAACATAAATTAATTATTATTTTATTCTAATTAAAAATTGTTTAAAAAGTAAAAAGTTGCAGAAAAAACCCGACTATCTAGCATTAATAGAAGGATATAGCTATAAACAATAACAATTTGTTTAAATAATTATTTTTGCTTTATTAAAATAAATATTAACTCACTCTGAGTAAAAAGTGGACAGAAAGTTGCAAATTTGAAAAAAACGCAATTTTTTGCATTTTTCAAAGAGAATGTTATTAATAATGATAATACATTTTTTAAACATTTATTTCTGTTAAAAAATATTTGGTATTACCTTGCTCTAATTGAAAATTGGACAAAAGTTTAAAAAAATTTAATAAAAGTGTGACTTCTAATTCTATTCTAAGAGAAAATTGCAAAATTAATTTACAATAAAAAACATTTAAAAAATATTAGTTAGCGATAAAAACTCGCCAACCCCGATACGTTCGTTAAGCAGACATTTCCAACCAAAATTCAAAAAATGTAGAGCATTTTCAAAATAAATTTTTTTTTCTTTCAATTTTAGAAATTTTTGTTAAAGTTTATTACAGATATGTAGAAGGCTTGCAAATTATCCCGATAAAAATTTCAATTTCTATGAGAATTATAAAAGTTATATACTTTTGAAAATTTTGAAAAAGTTCAAAAAAATAGAACAAAATATTTTTTTGATCGATAAGGAAATTTCATTTACATTGGCCACTGGATATCAAATATATTTAGAAACTATCTCAGTTAAATTTTTCGATTAGAGAAAAATCTAAAAAGCTAGAGATTTAAAAAAATTTGAATACAATTTTTTAATGAGTTTTAGAAATTTTTGTGAAATTTTCTGATATACGGCAAAAAGAATTGCAAATTATCCTGATGACATTTTTAAATTCAATGAAAATTCAAACAGTTATATGCATTTCAAAATTTTCAAAATTTTCAAAAAAGAAAAAGAAAATTTTTTTAAGATTAAGAAATATCAGTCATAATTTCTACCAGATATAAAATATATTAATACAGTGGCTGGGTATTTCGAGCCCCTGAATCCGAATCCACAACTTAATTTTTCGAAAAATGCGTAAAACATTGTTTAATTTGCATTTGTTTAAACAAATTATAAAAAAGTGGTTTTTTCTATCCGTTAAATTTTTTTTAGAAAACATGGCTTATTTTAAGATGGAAAGGTATCTAGTAACTTTTTTGTAAAATGCATATTTCAAAAGTTATGACTTTTTAAAGGTTGAAAATTTGACGTTTTTTACTAACTTTCACTGTTGATAATTTTTGATCTACCGAACATTTCTGAAAATTTAAAAAACGTATGTATTCTCTAAAACTAATTTTCAATTAGAATAAAATAATAATTAAAGTATGTTAACAAATGTAATTCTTCAAGCCATTTATTACTATTTTTAATAATATTATTTTTTCTTAGTGGTTGAAAGTTGCAGTTTTTTCTGAAATTTTTAACTATTTGTCAATTTTTCACTTGGAGCAACTTAATAGTTACATAAATTTTAATAAATGTAATTGTTTAAACAAATTATTGTTGTTTATAACTATTTTAATCTATAATAATACCAGATAGCGGATCTCTTCTGAAATTTTTAACTTTTTATCCACTTTTCATTTAGTAAGGCAATAATTAATGCAAGTTAACAAACATGCTTATTTAAACAATTAATTATTTAAATCTTCAGCTTGAAAAAATTAATTAACTAAAAAGTCAAAGCAAAATTAAAGATTTCAGAAAAAAAGCAGTTTTCTATCATTAATATAAGAGAAGAGAGTTATAAACAATAATAAATTGTTTAAATAAACATGATTCTTATCTTGCATTAATTATTACCTCACGAAGTAAAAAATGTTTAAAGTGTTAAAAATTTCACAAAATAGCTATCTACTATAATAATTTGTTTAAAAAATTATTTTCTCTGAATTAAAATAAAGATTAGCTCACTCCAAGTGAAAAGTGGACAATAAATTGCAAATTTTAGAAAAAACCGCAATTTCTAGCATTATTTAAAAAGAACATTATTTAAACTAATAATAAATTATTTTAAGCAATATTATTTGCGTTAATATTAATTAAGGTTTTAATGTGTCATAAATAATTTATATTTTTTTTAAACTTTAAGAAAAGTCACAATTAGCGCCAAAAGCTCACAAGCCCCATTTTTCACTTATGGGGCTTTTTTTGGACCCTATACAACAGACTTATGGGAGAGATATTTGAAAAGTAATATTTTATTCGAATTCTCTGCCTAATTTTGAAAAAAAATGTTAAGTTTCAACTCCATGAAGTTAATTTAAGGATTTTGAATATAATTTACAAAAACGTATTTGTGGATTCGGATTCAGGGGCTCAAAATACATAAGAATAAAGAGTTTTCAGCTTTGGCGGTCTTAGTGCATACGATAAGGTACCCAGCCCCCGGACTATATGTATTTCGCAAGTATCATCATAATATTTCTTAATTGGACAAAATTTAAAAAAGTTCAAACATTTTCAAAAATTTTACAATTTTTGTTTTTAACAGATACGCAAGTTTAAAGCTTTGTTTTTATTAAATTGGAACGATGTATAAATTATCTTGTTGAAGTTTTTTAATTGGACACAAATTATTATCGAGCGCCTGTTTCATAATGAGCATGTACTCGTCAAAGCCCTTATAGGTGCTTTGAGAACCTTTTTTAAAAACAAATCGAAAAAAAATTTCAGTTAAAATTTATGACTGTAATTTCTCGGAAGTTGAAATCACAGTTTTCGATTAAAGTTATAATATTTATGATATCTGAAAAAATGTAGTTAAAGTCTACGCATTTAATGTACGAAAACGAGCGCGAAGCGCGCAATGAGAATACATTTTTTTTTTGAAAAACCATGCTCTAGGATCATCATCTACTGTAGGGTGGTCTTCCTTACTTTGCATAATAACTGTCTTTTCTTTCACCAAATTTTGTTTAGGATATGACATCTTTCTCCTGGTATGTCTTCTGATTGTCAGCTGCTTCATTACACAAATCCAGCGTAACTACAGCGAAGGAAAATGTTTCTTTGCAACTGTAATAGGGATCCTAGTTGTCTGGGCTGTTTGGGTCACCTGCTTTATTTTGATGGAACCAGGTACAAGGGACATCATTGTCTGCTTTGGAATTATTGCCACAGCATACCTCATCATCTTTGGTATTTTGATACCCAGGACTTATTACATGGTGACTCATTTATCGAGAGAAAAGAATGTTATGCACAGGTTCGAACCTGCTGATCTGGGGCCTGATCCAAGGATGAACACTATGGCTAGACAGGTGACATGCACGTTTTTATTATTTACACTAGAACTTGGAATTAAGAACTTCGGATCTACGAGATTCCTAGAATTTCGGTCCTCGTAATTTTAGTGACGCGAGGAACACCGGACCGAAAGGGCCTCGGTATACTCCTTACGCAGGGCTTAGGGCCTAGGCATGCTTGGTCGCCTATGCTTACGCTGAAGCGCAAAAATGTTGGCCCCTGTTGTCTTTGAAATCGGTTTTAGAAATTAAATTTTTTAAATATATGACTTTGTAGAAAATTTCATGGCGCATCTTTTATCTTATTACAAAAAAGTTTTACCTTTTACTGTTTCTGAAAGAAAGGGAAAAAACTGGATTTTGTGAAAAAACTAAATTTAATACATATTTTGTAGAGTCTGAATAGTTTCTAATATTTTTGCATGGAAATTGAAGGAGTTATGCTTCAAACTGTTTTGAAGATGATATGCTTGTTTAAAATTTCCCGACTTGTTATGAAAAAAAGCTATTAATTTTTTTGCCAAGTAGTCTCAAAATAATGTTACGCAACTTTGAACTGCTTCGTTTATCGAGAGAATTTTGAGTAAGCCCAAACTTCCAGCGAGGGAAATGTTTATTAGGATATAGAGAAGTTTTCTGAAAAGTATTACTTCAATAGAATAAATCGTTAAAAAATATGAGCATTCTAACAGCACGTCATATAGAAACCGACCGCGTGAAAGGTTATTGTATGCAAATATTATTGGCGCACGAAGTATTCAAATCTCTCACGCGGTCAGTCTCTATATGACGCACTGTTAGAATGTTCATATTTTTTAAACGATTAATTCTATTAAAGTAATATTTTTCAGAAAACTTCTCTATATCCTAATGAACATTCCCCTCGCTGGAAGTTTGGGCTTACTCAAAATTTTCTCGATAAACGAAGCATTTCAAAGTTGCGCAACGTTATTATGAGACTGCTTGGCAAAAAAATTATTAACTTTTTTTTATAACGAATCGAAAAATTTTAAATGAGCATATTATCTTCAAAACAGTTTGAAGCATAACTCTTCCAATTGCTATGCAAAAATATTCAGAAGTTTGTCTTTTAGAGCGAGTTAGAGTCAAAATATGTATTAAATTTGGTTTTTTACAAAATCCAGTTTTTTCCCTTTCTTTCAGAAATAGTAAAAGATACAACTTTTTTGTAAAAAGATAAAAGATGCGCCATGAAATTTTCTACAATGTCATATATTTTAAAAACTTAATTTTCAAAATCGATTTTAAAGACAACAGGGGCCAACATTTTTGCGCTCCCAACTGAGTATAACTTGAACAGCGTTCCAAACTGCGTGGCATAAGGCGTCAGCTTCAGCGTAAGCGTAGGCGATCGAGCATGAACGCACAATTTAAAAGACGTTATTTTAACGTTTAAAAAACTGTCCTAAGTCAGACCGAATAATGTTCTAAAAACGTTTTATGTTCGAAATACGTCTTTAAAACGTCTCTCGAACATTGTATGTTTATGGAACGTTATTTGGACAGACTTAGGAAGTTTTTAAGCCGTTCTTATGATGTTTTTTAACGCTTGTGCCCACTGGCAGGGTGTTTATTTAAGCGTGACAAACAGCATAAGGGTAGTAGTGTCAGCGTGTTAGTTTACTTTAGCTGTCAGGATGCTTCCAAATAAAACAGAAATGGTTCACACGTCCCTGAATGTTAATGTTTGGATTCCCTGGATTTAGGCTTAAGGTTACTGCAAGCCATGTCCGAAATCGTCCTTAATTCCAAGTTGCAGTGCATATGCGTTAAGAAATCAGTAGGGTAGATCGGGGTAAAACCCACCGGCGCACAGTGGGGCAAAAAAAGCGTCCGTGGACAAACTGATTTTTAGAAGACAATTATTATCAGATTTTAACTTTAAAAAAAAAATGAAAGCTAAGGAAATTGGTTTTAATATAACAAATTATTTATTAACTTTTATTAATTTAACAAAACACTCTTTATGTTCATAATTTGTACAAATTTAATGTGAATTAGGTGACGAATCGCCGCCATTCCCCACGAATCCAGTTTCATTCACTTATTTGTTTATAACAAATTCAATAAACTTGTTAACATTTGCATTGCTATTGGACTTCTTTTTTCGATATTTGCTTTCAGTTTTCTAGGTATTTTTGATTGAATCAAAGCATTTTTTAAAAATCGGTATACTTCAAAAGTCAATTTTTTTGTTATTAAAATAAAAAAAAATAAAGATAAATTAAAAAATTGGCTATCACAGTTTGATGCTAAATTTAATAAGTTTTCATATCAAAAAAGTTAAAATCTGATAATAATTGTTTTCTGAAAACCAATTTGTCCACGGACAGGTCGGGTGCTTTTCCCTTAAGCTACTAGAGAAATCGAAAAAGGAATCCTTTTTCAGAAATACACGCATTATTTTGATAGGTGTTACAAGTCAATTTTTTAAAGGAATCTGTATTATCATCAGAGCATTAGGGAAATCCTTAACGTCTCTTCAGACTTGATGAGGCTATGCATTAAAAAATTGTTTAATTAAACTTTTTCTGAAAAAGGATCGTAACTACAGACTAGATAGTCTAAAAAGACTTTTAGATTTTCTGTTATTCTTTTATGATCATACAGATTCCTTGAAAAATTTGACTTGCAACATTGAGCAAAATAATGTGAGTATTTCTGAAAAAGGATTCTTCTTTCGATCTCTTTAATAGCTTAAGGAAAAATTCCTGACCTGCAATTGAAAGAATAATCCTTAAAAAAAATTTTGTAATGAATTTTCTAATTCATTACTTCATCTAGTCTGAAAAGGCGTTAAGAATCTTTGTTATCCTATGATGATAATACAGATTCCATTAATAAAATTTATCAATTTGTATTATCAATAATTTTTCACAGCAGAGGGAAGAGTGACCAAATTTCAAGAATACTTTCTCCTCTCTCTCTCTCCTCTTACCTCTCTCCCTTGTAAAAATCGAACAATGAACTAAAAAAATACTTGTAGGGAATAAAATACTACTATGAAATAAAGCAAATAGAAGTTTAATAATACTTTTACTGAAATTCTTTAGACAATTTTGGAATACAAAAAAATTAATATAATTTAAATATCAACTTTGAAGGCAGATTAACTTAATGAATTAGGGTTCGTCCATAAAGAACGTTATAAATTAAATGGGGGGGGGGGGCAAGTATGTTTTCTGATGAGTAATTTTCCCTTTCTTACAAGAATTCTTTTTCTCTCATATTTTCAAGAAAATTTCTGTTTTTCTTATTGTTTCACTCATGTGTGAACTAAATTAAAAATTCAACAAGTTTTACAAAAAAATTAAATAAATAAATAAAATATAATTTTCTTGTTTGAAAACTTCACCATAATACTTTTGCTTCGGAATTCCTCTTGTTTGTTTCAAAATTTTACTATTTGGTTGACTTTTCCGGTCTGAAAATTTAACTATTCCATTTTTGGTTAAAATTGTATATTTTCTAATTAAAAATTGAAGTATTTGTTTAAAACTTTATGTTTTTTATTTGAAAATTTAAGTATTGATTTTAAATTTATATATTTTGTTCATAATTTATTTTCTTGTGTGGAAAAAATTTCTTCTTGTTTAAAAAATTATCTTTTTGTTGAAAATTCAAATATTTGGTTAAATGTTGAAATTTTTCTCTGAAAATTCACAATTCCTAATATTCACTATTTTAGTTATTAATTCACCTCTTTGGTTTCGTTTATTCGTTAATTTTGCAGATTATTAATTTTCTTTGTCCCAAATGTAACAATTTTTTTTGAAAATTAATATTTTAAATTGAAAATTGATTTTTTCTAGTTCAACATTATTGTATTTTGAAAAAAATTCTTTTCTTTGTCAGAAAATGAATTTTCTTGGTTCAAAATTAGTCATTGTTGATTTAATTCAGCTGTTTTTAGTTTGAAATAAAAAACTTTTAGTTAAAATATTAAGTATAAAAATGTTTAATATATATTTAATTTTCTTATTTGCGAAATTAACTACTTGATTTAAATTCAATCTACTTTATAAAAAAAATATTTTTTTGCTGAAGAATCACGATTTCATTTAAAAATTATACTGTTTGTTCGTAAATTAAAATTTTTTGGTTAAAATTAAACTATTTAGTAGAAAATTTGTCTTTTTAGCTAGAAAATGAAACAATTTATTCAACTATTTTGTAGAGAATTAATGTATTTTGTTAAAAATTGGTCAGTATGGGTAGAAAATTAATCTTTTCAAAAATACAACATTTTGATTGAGGATTCCACTATTTGGTTACAAATTCGTCTTTTTTAGTTGAATTCACATAATTTAACATTTTTTTGAGTTAGTTTTTAAACTGAAAATTTAACGATTCTAATTTTTAATAAAAATCAGTCTTTCTTATTTAAAAGCTTAACTATTTGCTTAAAAAGTCAGCTATTAGGTAAAATGCTTAAAAATAACTTTTATATTTTAGACTTAACACCTTTCTCCTACTCTCCGATTTTCCCTTTGAAACAAAAAAACTTATTTTTTCCTTTCTTTAGAAAACTGTCCCCTATTTCAATTTTTACTAAATCGTGAACTGAATTAAGAAAATCCAGTAAGAAAATTCAACTATGCTTGGCTAAAAGCTAATTTTTTTGGTTCAAAAGTTTATCATTACTATATTTTGGGTTCGGAATTCATATTGTTTGATTGTAAATTCTACTATTCGTTTGGAATTTTTTTTTGAAAATGTAATAAATTTGTTAAAAACTCGTTTAATTTTGTGTTGAAAATCAATTTTTCTGACTAAAAAATTTAATTTGCTATTTTTTGTTATAAATAAATCTTTTTCAGTTAAAAAGTCAACTATTTGGTTGAAAATTCATATTTTTAATATTAAATTTTGTCTGAAAGAAGATCTTCTCATTTCGCTCCGCTGGGAACCGAACCACAAAACTTCCGATAGTGCCCGGGTGGTTTTCCCTTAAGCTACTAGAGAAATCGGAAGAAGAATCCTTTTTCAGAAATACATGAATTAATTATTAGTAGCTTAAGGGGAAATCACCCGAACAGCAATCGGAAGTTCTGTGATTCGATTCCCAGCGGAGCCAAAGGGGAAGATCTTCTTTTGGAATAAATGTAATTAAACAAATTTTTAATTCATAGCTGTATCTAGTCTGAACATACGTAAAGAATTTTTCTGTTATTTAAAGAGTTAACTGATATTGATAGTGTTGATTTCTTATTTCACGGTGGGTAAACAAGATTTCTACACTGATCAGTGGTTGCAATCTCTCTGCTGATAATACAGATCCCTTGACAAAATACAAATTTTTATGATTAAAAAAAAAGTAATCTTGTCGGTTAAAAAGTAAACTTTTTTTGAAAATTTAACCTTTTCTATTTGCTTATTGTTTTGTATCTCTAAAATTATGTGAAATTTTATATTTCTTTGATTCAACAGAATTTCTCCTTATCTTAAATTTGAAAAGTGAAATAATATTTCATAACTTATTGAAAATTCCAGTATCTCAGAATCCTTTAAAGACAAAATTGCAATTTCTTGTTGATGTATCAAAAGCTGCATAATATCCTGTTTTCTCATTTCGTTTCTCATTTTTCGTACCTTATTTGTTCCAGACTGAGTAATAATGTTCGCTTCCCAGCGTAGCGTTGAAAAACCATTTTCGCCAGCTTTTCGCATTTGCAATCTTGGTGTGATGTTCTCTCTTTATTTTATCACCCTTCTTCTTCTTTACTCAAGAGAATTACGAGTCAGAGTGCTGAATCTCGAAAATCCTCTGTCTAGTTAAAGCCATATTCCATGGCTTAGAGTTGTACTAATTAGGCCCTTCTCTCATGCGGTAACCGGGTTAGTACCAGTGTTGGATAAGTTACTTTTTTGAGTAACTAGTTACAGTTACTACACTACCGTCAGAAATTATGAGATTATGAGACTCAGCGAAAACAGATAACAGGGAACTTAAAAAAAAAACAGTTAGAAAGCTTATGAAATTCCACGTCTATGGACTATGTTAGTGTATTTGAACCAGATTTAGAATTTTCTAACAATTTTTGATTATTTCTTAGTGGTTTTCTTCAAAAATTGACATTTTTATTAAAAAATCTCGAGAATTGCCAAAAGAATAAAGTTTTCTTTAACGGATTAAGGTTACGTTGACTGTTTTCAAACCAATTATAGTTCGAAAAAGATTTGCACTGTTTGAACAGTTTAAATATTAATTAAATTTTTTCGCAGAAAATTTAAAAATAGATTAGATTAATGAAAAATCATTAGATTTCAATACAAGTAAAATAGGTTTAAAAAACTATTAATAATTTATCAACAATTTTAGGTTGAGTGGGCATTTGGCTGGTTGGGAAGATT
>JAAAKG020134614.1:0-13787 GCA_010014905.2 Druon quercuslanigerum | reverse complement strand
AAATTGTATAGCAAAAAAATTATCAATAAATATAAAAAAATAATTAAAATAAAATACTAAAATAAATTATCAATCACATTTTTTCAATAGCAAGATGATTTTTTTTAAATATTTCCTAATTTTTATAAATATTCACAGAAATAAATACATTTACTATTGACCTGGTTTTGACGAGCAGAAAAAATCTAGGGTCAACTGTCAAAAAAATAGTTGAATTTTCAATCAAAACGATTACTTACCAAATTAAATATAATAATTGATATTTCAAAAAAACACAAATTTATTGTTTGAATCAAAAACAGCTGAATAAAGAAGGGAAATTCTTAAACGAAAAATGTAATTGTTGATATTTCTACCAAAAAATATTCGAATTGTCAATAAAATATTTAAAAAAAATCCAAATTAATTGAATAAAAATTAGAAAGATAAATTCTTAACATAAAATGTAATAATTAATATTCCTACAAAAAATATTTTAATTAAAAATTAAAAAAAGTTCCTTTTATTCAAAAAAGATCAAATTTAGAAAAAAACGAGTCAAACTTTAAAAAAAAACTTATCTAAATTAAAAACTAACAAGATTTTATCAGTACATTCCTAGGCGTAGTTCGTGAGAAAAGGGATTTTTATTTGGTCCAAAGTATATATTTTTTGGGCCACGTTTGTGTAAAAATTATTGCCATTTTTTGTATTAAAAATTTTGTAAACCTCTTCGTTTGCAATAAATGTTACCAAACATTTTTTCTAGTGACACGAATGAATAATTTTAAACCTCCCCTTTCAAAATAGCATACCTTTTTTGTGGGCAATAAAATATGAAAAAAAAAGTTTTTGTTCTTTTTATATTAAAAATGTAATTTTAAATATTTATTAAAAACTACAAAGGATTTGGAAGGTCTTGCCTTACACTTTGAAACCGCGCTGAGTTTTTTTTAACCCCATAATTTTTTGACAAAGATATAAAACTTTGAATTTTCACTGATTTGTTGTAATATTAACAAAATTTTCAATAAATTTACTTTTAATCGGCGTAACTTAATAAATGAATATTCGTCTATTTTTCGCTTTATAAATAAAAAATTTATCACTGCTTTTTTATCAAAATCGAAAATTTCCATATTGCGACATAAAAATTCCTCATCACATCCATGCGAACAGTGTTTAAAAAAATACGGGATTAGTTCGAATCAAATTTTTCAAGATCACTCGCTATGTAACTTTACTTTTACGAAATTGCGTAGCATTCATAAAATTTCCGGAAAATAGGAATTAACCTAATTAAACTTATCTCTAAAAAAATAGTTTTTCATTATTATTATTATAAATATCATCATCTATGAATATTTGTTCTATGATTTTTATTTATATCAATCAATTTATTTATTTTGCGTAAATATAGTTGTACTAAAAATTCAAATAATTTTGAATTTGTATACTCAATTTGGAATTTTTTTCGATTTTTTCGTTAAGGGTGTTTTTGTTTTTTGGCCACAAAAGTTTTCCTTTCTGCAATTTTCTTTATTTCTCAGTATGGTACGTTGTTTAAGATATCCAAAGACACATTTTAGGATCGGTCTTAATGAGCAATAGTTTAGTCCAAAATGATTTTTTTCGCAATTTCATGCATAACGCCTGGTAAATTTGTTGGAATCAACAAAAAATAAATTCATTTTTGTTTTTGTTGAAAATAATTATATTCAAATAAAGTTTAACTAATTTAAATTGATGATTAGATGTTATTACAAATTATTTCAAAAAATTCCATAGGATTTACAATATTTAAGGCTATTTTTATAAATTTCCAGAAACTTTAAATAGATATTGATAATTTTAAGAAATTCCAAAAAATTTGAAAGAGTTTTGGGAATTTTATTGTAAAATTTACTAAAGTTTTCTCTAACATGAAATTATAGGTAGTTTTCAAAATATTTAAAATATTTTAAACAGTTTGAAAAAGTGTCAAATCATTAAAAATGTTTAAGGATATTTTTAGGAATTCCAAGAACTTTGGAATTGATTTTAATCATCTTAAATAGTTGAAAAGATTTTGAAGATTTCAAGGTTTTTTTTAAACATTCTAAGGAATCTTTAAGATATTTTAAAAGTTTCAAATATGATATAGTCCACGTAACGGCTCCCTAAAATTTGAGAACCAATTTAAAGCAATTTGCCAGGAATGGATCCCCGCTCGTATTTACCTAACCATAAATCCGAGCTGGGAAAACCTTCCAGGTTAAAATTTCTTTTTAATGGCTCTTTAACGACCTCGCTTTCCCTCTGAGTCACGACTGTTGGAGGAAGAGAGTCATAAAGGCCCACCTGGCAGCAGATGTGCGGGAAGGTTTCCCCACGACGTGTCAGGCTGAGGCAAAGCGTCGGCCTTCTGCCTGACGCTCTCTCTCTCCCTCTTACAGAGTAAGGAAAACCCGGCAGTGGCGGCCAACTCTCTCGATTCTTCCTTTCATAATTCTGAGCCAATATTTTGGAACGAAGTTCCCTATGCCGGGTTGCCGGGGTTCAGGCGCTGGTGCTAGCGCTGGGGCCTAGCTAGTGAAAATGAAACGTGATGGAAAAAAGCAACATGCGGCGCACTATATTGTACGTGCTATAGTGTTCACGCGACTCATCGGCGTCGCCCCACTGGCTCACTCTCTCTCACTGGTTCTCTGAACCGGCTCCATTCACACTCACACCGGGGCACTGGTTCTCTGATGATTAAAATTCCAAGAAACTTTAAATAGATTTCAATAATTTAAAGAAATTATTATTATTATTATTCTCAAGGTATTTAAAAAGTTTCAAAGAACTTAAAAAATTTCATCGCATGGAAACTATTTTCAGGTATTTTTATAAACACCAACAAATTTGTTGTATATTTTAATAATTTCAAGAAAGTTTAAAATATTTTTGGGTATTTTTTGAAAATATTAAGAAATTTTTACTATATTTCGATAATTTGAAGGAATTTCTAAATAATTGAAATATTTTAGGGTATTTTTTAAATTTTCAAGTAATTTTTACTAAGTTTTAATAATTTGAAGACATTCCAAAGAATTTTAAAGATTTTAGGGTATATTGCAAATTCTAAGGAATTTACAAGATATTAAAAAAGTTTCAAAGTATTTCAAAAAATGTCATATATTTAAAAAATATTTAGGGCTTTTTTTCAAAATTCCAAGAAAAAATGTTTCGTAGATTTTAATAACTTGAATGAATTTTAAAGAATATAATTTTTTTTAGGGAATTCTTCAAAATTTCAAGGAATTTTCAAGATGTTTAAAAATTTTCAAAGGATTTCAAAAAATTCCATAGGATTGAAAATATTATAACGGCATTTTTAAAAATTCAAAAAAACTTTAAATAGATTTCAATATTTTGACAGAATTTCACAAATTCTAAAAAATTATTATTTAAATTTAAAAAATTATCATTTAAGGCTATTTTTAACAATTCCAAGAAAAATGTTCAGTAAATTTGAATAACTTGAATGAATTCTAAAGAATTTAAATTTTTTAGGGAATTCTTAAAAATTTCAATGAATTATCCATAGGATAAAAAATATTATAAAGGCATTTTTAAAAATTCCAAGAAACTTTAAATAGATTTCAATGATTTGAAGACATTTCACTAATTCTAAAAAATTATTATATAAATTTAAAAACTTATTATTTAAGGCTATTTTTCACAATTCCAAGAAGAAATTTTTAGTAGATTTTAATAACTTGAATGAATTTAAAAGAATTAAATTTTTTTAGGGAATTCTTAAAAATTTCAAGGAATTTTCAAGATATTTAAAAACTTAAAGGAATTTGAAAAATTCAATAGGATTAAAAATATTATAAAGGCATTTTTAAAAATTACAAGAAAATTTAAATAGATTTCAATATTTTTAAGGAATTTCAAAAATTCGAAAAACTTATTATTTAAATTTAAAAAATTATTATTTGAGGCTATTTTTAACAATTACAAGAAAAAATGTTCAGTAGATTTTAATAACTTGAATAATTTCTAAAGAATTAAAATTTTTTTAGGCAATTCTTAAAAATGTCAAGAAATTTTCAAGATATTTAAAAGTTTTCAACAGATTTCAAAAAGTTTTATAGAATTAAAAATATTATAAAGGCATTTTTTAAAATTACAAGAAACTTTAAATAGATTTCAATAACTTGAAGAAAGTTGACAAATTCTAAAGAATTCTCAAGGTGTTTAAAAAGTTTCAAAGAATTTCAAAAAATTTCATTGCATGGAAAATATTTTCAGGTATTTTTATAAATACCAAACAATTTTTTGTAAATTTTGATAATTGAAAGAAATTTCAACATATTTTAGGGTATTTTTTGAAAAATATTAAGAAATTTTTTGTATATTTCGATAATTTAAAGTAATTTTGAAATCGTATTTTAAAAATTTTCAAGTAATTTTGACTAAGTTTTAATAACTTGGAGGAATTCCAAAGAATTTTAAAGATTTTAGGGAATTTTGCAAATTCTAAGGAATTTACAAGATATTGCAAAAGTTTCAAAGTATTTCAAAAAATGTCATAAATTAAAAAAATATTTAAGGTTTTTTTTTAAAATTCCAAGAAAAAATTTGCAGTAGCTTTTAATAAAATAAATTAATTCTAAAGAATTTAAATTTTTTAGGGAATTCTTAAAAATTTCAAGAAATTTTCAAGATATTTAAAACGTTTCAAAGGATTTTAAAAAATTTCATAGGATTAAAAATATTAAATGGTATTTTTTTTAAATCCAAGAAACTTTCAGTAGATTTCAATAATTTGAAGGAATTTCACTAATTCTAAAGAATTCTCAAGGTATTTAAAAAGTTTCAAAGGATTTCAAAACATTTCATCGCATGGAAAATATTTTAGGGTATTTTTATCAATACCAAGAAATTTTGCGTACATTTTGATAATTTCAAAATATTTTAGGGTATTTTTTAAAAAATATTCAGAAATTTTTAGTATATTTCGATAATATGAAGGAATTACGAAATAATTTAAATATTTTAGGGAGTTTTTTGAATTTCTAAGTAATTTAAATTTTTTTTATAATTTAAGAAATTCCACAGAATTTTAGGGGATTTTGCAAATTCTAGAGAATTTGTAAGATATTGCAAAAGTTTCAAAGTATTTCAAAAAATGTCTTAGTGTTGAAAATATTTTAAGGTATTATTAGAAATACCAAAAAATTTAGAATATATTTCAATAATTTTAAGAAATTCCAAAGGTTTTAAAAGAATTTGGGCAATTAAAAAATTTCTGAAGTATTTTCAACATATTTAAGTGTTTCAAAGGATTCCATAAAATCTCATAGGATTGAAGATATTTTAAAGTATTTTTAAAAATTCTAAAAAAATTTCGAATATATTTCGATTATTTAAAGCAGTTTAAGAAAATTTTATAGATTTGAGGAAATTCTTAAAAATTTGAAGGAATTTTCCAGATATTCAAAAAAATGTTAATAGATTTTGAAAACTTTTATATGGTTGATGAGAATTTATAGAAATTCCCAGGAATTTTGAAAACGATGCAAAATTTCCAAGGAATTTCAAAACATTTTACAGATTTCCATAATTTAAAGGATTTCCAAAGGATTTTAAATATTTTAGGAAATTTTTAAAATTTCTAAAATTTAAATGATTGACAATAATTTAGGATATTTTTTAAAATTCCTCAATATTTGTAATAAATTTGATTAGCCTGAAGAAATTCTGAGCGACTTTAAAGAATTTATGAAATTTTTTTAAATTCTAAGAAATTTTCAGGCCATTAAAATTTTTAAGGAATTTCTAAAAATTTCAAAACAATGGAAATATCTGTGGTTATTAAAAAATATTCCAAGGATTTTTAAAGAGATTTTAATCATTTTAAGAAATTACAAGAAATTTTACAATAGATTTAAAAAGTTGCAAGAAATTTCAAAACATTTTAAAGTATTGAAAATATTTTAGGGGTAAAGATTTTTCATAAGATAAAAAGGGGATTTGGCACATTTTATTCAGAATTATCAATATTGGATGCATGGGTTTTGTTAGTTTTTAACTTTTATTTTTATTAAAATAATTTTTTAAACGATTTGTCAATAATATTGCTTATAAAATTCTCTTAGAATAATGCTATAAAATTACAGTTTTTTCAAAAAAATTTTAAGTTTTGTTAAATTCTTAATGATAGCGAAATAAATAAATAATCAAAGTTAACAACATTATTGGTTAAACAATTTTTTTCCTCTACTATTTAATTAGAATTTGGCGATAGTTAATAAAATTTAAAAAACATAATTGTTTAAAAGAATTATTATTGTTAAAAAGTATCTTCTCCAATTTTTTTAGTTTTCCACTTTTCGTCAAACTTTCAATTAGTGAACCAATAATTAATACAAGTTAACAATTATATTTTTTTGAATAATTAATTATTGTTTTCAATTATCTTTCCTTATACGACTGCTAGATATTTGCAGTTTCTTCCGAATTTTTTAACTTTTTAATTAGTGAGTTAATAATTAATGCAAGTCAGGAAAAAATATTAAATATTAATACTGATTTAAACAAAAAGGCTCTCAGCAGCCACTTAAAGAAAAATTTAAATTTTTGTGTAAGGGTAAGTTGAATCCTTTGGGGTTGTTTTGGATCGATAAAATAATAATAAAAATTTGAGTAATTTGATAATTTGATTTTTTTAAGTAATTTAATTCAATTTAATTTTTTAATTATTTTAATACATTCAGATTTAATTTATTATATCCTGATTCATAAAAGTGTAATGGTGTCAAGGCTCATTCACATAAATAAGAATTTTAATTGTCATACGGAAAAATAAATTATTCAAACCTTTAATACTGCTTACTTGAAAAAGACAAACAATTTAACAATTTCCTTCCTATATTTAGTCAATCAATTTTCAAGAAAAAAATATTTACATTTTTCATACCTAACGCTTTAATTTTATTCAATGAGAATGCTGATTATTATTATAAATTTTATTTTTTGAACTATTATGAAAAATTGAAAAAAAATTATAAAATCTTATAAAAAATGGTCTGCATTTTTAAATAATATTATGAGGTAAATTTGTATTTTTTTTAAGAATCTTGAACGAAAAATTAAATTTTTAATTTGAAAAAAAGTATTTCGATTAATAAAACCATAATAGTCGTTTCTAATATCATTTAAAATTTTCATGCATTTATATTTTTTATACAAATTGTTTTAGATACAAAAATTAATTATTAAATTTTTAGTGACATTGAGGCAATTATCTATTAAATTCAACAAACATAATTTTTAAAATAACATATGGAAAGTTGAAATTCTTTCCAAAATTTTACATTATTTAAAAAATTTAATTTATTTAAGATGATATTTAATACATGATAAAAACATAATTTATAAACAATTCATTATTATTTTAAATAATATTATCTATGAATAATGCTACAAAGTTAAAATTTTTTCTAAAATATTCAACTTTTTGTCCACTTTTCGCTTACAGAGAGGTGAAGATTATTTTAATTGAAAAAAATAATTTTTTAAATTATTAATTATTGTTTATAATTATCTTTTTTACATGATTGCTGAAAAGTTGCGTTTTTCTGATATTTTTAACTTGGATTTGATTTTTTACTGATGCAAAGGAAATAAATAAATGATAAAAAGAATCGTTTTTTCAGATTTAATATTTTTTTTTAAATATATTTTTGTAAAATAAAAGACACACACACACACACACACACGCGCGCGCGCGCGCGCGCAAACACTCATATACATAATTATTATTACATATTATTTGTTCCTAATGAAAAAGACAAAGAAAAGCTGAGAATTTCAGAAAAACTGCAACTTTCTAATGTAAGTCTAAGAAAAGATAGTTATAATCCATAATAAATTGTTTAAACAATTATATAAATTCAATTAAAATTAGAATTTAATTCTTAAAAATTAATTACAATTCAAAAAATTTAGAAAAAATCCTCACTGCCTACCATTTATAATAAGAGCATATAGTTATAAACAATAAAAATTTGTTTATATCATTGTTTATTAAATTTATTTAATTTTTAGATGGTTTTCAGTGGAAAGTGGACAAGAATTTGAATATTCAAAAAACCCGAAATTTTGTAGCATTATTCTAAGAGAATATTGTAATAAACAATGAATAATTATTTAAACAATTATTTTTGTTAACATGAAATAATTATTAACTCACTGCAAATAAAAAGGTTAAAGCAACATTAAAAAATTTCGATTAAACAGTAAGCGTCTACCATTACTGTATAAGAAGACGATTATAAACAATGCTAATTTGTTTAAACAATTATTTAAATTCAATTGAAATTAGAATTCAATTCTTAAAAATTAATTAAAATTCAATAAATTTGGAAAAAGTCCCCACTGTCTAGCATTTATAATAAGAGCATATAGTTATAAACAATAAAAATTTGTTTATATAATTGTTTGTTAAATTTAATTAATTTTTAGATGGTTTTCAGTGGAAAGTTGACAAGAATTTGAATATTGAAAAAAACCCGCAATTTTCTAGCATTATTCTAAGAGAATATTGTTATAAATAATAAATAATTATTTAAACAATTATTTTTGTTAACATAATTTAATTATTAACTCACTGTAAATGAAAAGGTTAAAAAAACATGACAAAATTTCGAATAAATAGTAAATTTTCACCATTACTATTCGAGAAGATGATTATAAACAATGATAATTTGTTTAAACAATTATTTTCATTAAATTTGATCGATTGTTATGTTATTTTCACTATAAGTGAAAAGTTAGAAAAAAGTATCATATTTTAGAAAAAATCGTCACTATCTTCCATTACTCTAAGAGAAGATTGTTATAAACAATAGTAAATTGTTTCAACAAATTAATTTCTTAAATTGCTTTTATTATTACCTTATCATAATAAAAATTAAAAATTTCAAAAAAGGGAAAAAATAAAAAAAAACCGTAGCTTTCTAGCATTATTTTATGAGAATATTTTGATAAATAAAAAGAAATTGTTTAGACAATGATTTATATTAAAAAATTGTTGAAAGTTAAAAGTTTGTAATAAGTTGAAAAAATCGGAAAAAACCGCGACTCTCCAACTCTATTTTAAGAGAAAATTGTCCAAAACTATAATAATTGGCTTAAACAATTTATTAGGGCGATAAAAAATTAAAAAATAAAAAAAAATAAATAAATAAAAAGTTATAATTTATTTATTGGGAAAAAATTGCCTCTAAATATAATTTTTTTTCATAAAAAAATACAGTTAAAATTTTGAAACAATTTCGAAAATTTAAAAAATCCTAAGACATTTAAAAAATATTTAAAAAGTTTTAAAGAATTTGAAAAAATGACATAGGATTCAAAATATTTTAGTGTATTTTTAAAAATTCCACGAAATTTTGAATAGACTTTAATAATTTGTTTTTTTTTAAATCTTTTTAAAAAATCTCTGAGGATTTTTAAAATTTATAAGATTTGGAAATATCTTAGGGTATTTTAAAAGATTTCAAGGAATTTTTAAAAGAATAAAAAATGATTTTACAGAATTGAAAGAATTTTTGGGAATTAAACAAAAATCCAAGAAATTTCCAAGAGCTTCAAAAAGTGTCACGGGATTTTAAAAACTCTAAAGCATTGGAAATATTTAAGGGGAAATGTTTTAAAGTTTTTAGGAAATTTTTTTAATTTCTAAGGAAATTTAGAAAGGTTCCAAATATTTTTTTTTTGTAAATTTTAATAATTTGAAGAATTTTTAAAGGATTTAAAAGATTTTAGAGAATGAAAATTTTTTATTAAATTTTGAATATATTTTAATATTTTGAAGCAATTTCAAAAGATTTTGAAGAATTAATTTTTTTAATGAAATTTTGAATATATTTAAATTTTTTGAAGGAATTTCAAAATATTTGAAAGAATTTAGAATTTTATATTTATTGCAAGGAAGTTTCAAGTGATTGAAGAAGTTTCAAGAAATTTTAAAGCACTGCAAATATTTAAGGATATTTTGAAATATTTAATAGAATTTTGGAAATATTTAAATAATTTTAAGGAACTTCGAAGGATTTATAATATTTTATGGAATTTTTCAAAAATTACAAAAAAATGTGCCTAGGTTTAAATATTTGAATGGAATTTCAGAGGATTTCAAAAAATGTCGAAGAATAAGAAATATTTAAGGTTCTTTAAAAAATTTGCTAGGATTATTAAATAAATTTTAATAATTAAAAAAAATTCCAAAGGATTTTAAAGGTTCTAGTAAATTTTTTAAAATTCCGAGGAATCTTCAAGTGATTTAAAAAGTCAAAATTAGGAATTTGGTTTGCCTATTTTTCTAATAATTTAAAAAAAATTATTCATCTGCAGAATCGAAATTATATATTTATAAAAATTGATACTTAAAATTTTTTTTTATATTTTTAAAATTATATATTTTGAGTTTGAAAAAAAGATTTAAATTTCAAAAAAACTTCTTGAATGGATAATGTTTTTTTTACTACAAAGTTTTCTAAATAATTGCAATTCTCTATGAAAAATTAAAAAAAAATTACAACCAAACAAATTTTGAAATTCGAAAATGGAACTCTGTTGAAAAGTAGATCTTAAAGACCCTGCACGTGTATAATTAATTTTAATTTTATTCATCCCTGAGCCATTTTAAGATAGTAAAAAAGTCGAATGTTGCTTAACTTTGTTTAAGCAATTTGAAGGTTATATTTTTTTAATTGCAAACAGATAAATTAATAATTACGATTTTACATTATGTCTTTCTTATTGTTTGGACAGAATTAGGAATGTTACACCATCGCAATATTTCATCAAATTATTCAAGCTGATGCTTGATATTATTGCAAACAATAATTTTGTCAAATTGATCAATTATTAATTTTAGGTGATTTGGCAATGTTTTTCCATCCCATGCTAAGAACTATAGTAAAATTTCCAAAAATAAAAACCATTAAATAATCATAACCATATAAATGTTCCTATTGAAATTTGAAAAAAAAATAAAAATTTATCCTAAAAAAGAAAAGAAAAAAATGCTTTTCTGAATAAAAATAAAAAATAAAAAATAAAAAAAATAAGCCAATCAACCAAATTCTCTTCCTTCTCTTTATGAGTTTTTTCGTCTTTTTTATTTTTATTATTATCAAATCTCAATAAAAAAAATTTGTAAAAAATAATGGCTAACGTTTCGTAACTTATACAGCACCCTTATCAAGGCAAAAAAATTCAAGCAGGAAGAAACAGCAACGAAACAACAATGATCTCTTTCTAACGATCAAAAATAAAAAAATTAAAAAATAAATATATTTTGGTATTTTTGATATTTTTTTCTCTTCTGCTCTCTCTCTCTCTCTCTTTGATGATATATAATACGTTTCCCAAAAAACTACCCCTTAGCAGTCTAATATTATTATGGGTTTGAGAACATAATCTGGAGTCATGGACTAACTACTTGACTGATTAGTGAAATATGTTAGAGGTGGTTTTTAGGTGTTGCCTTATATTATTATGGGGTGGAAAACATAACTTTGAGTTTTGTAATGTGAATTTTCTAATTATATTTTTAATTTAAAAATTAATTGGCTGTTTTACATGGAGAATCTTTGGACCTATTTCGATAAAATTACTAGGGATTATTTTGGTGGTTGTTTATTATTATTATTATGGTACTAAAAACGTAATTTTTTATTTAAAATGTGAATTGTATTAATATTTTCAATTTCAAAATTGTTCGGTTGATTTATATGAAAAATATTTGGGCCCATTTGGTTAAAAGTACTAGGGTTGAATTTTAGGGGTTGTTTAACATAAATATGGGACTGAAAACATAAACTGGAGTTTTCTCAAAAATAATTTTTTGATTATTTTCAACATAAAAATGTATTGGCTATTTTACGTCGAGCAACTTTCGAACTGTTTCGTGAAATTTACTGGGGGTGGTTTTTAGGGGTTGCCTAATATTATTTTTAGGTTGAGAACATAGTCTGAAATTTGTGGAATAGGAAATTTGTAAATATTCTTAATTTGTAAATTCATTAGCTGTTTTACATAGAAAATGTTTGGACCTGTTTCGTTGACAGTACTAGGGGTGGGTTTTGGGGGTTGTTTTATATAATATGGGACTAAAAACATAATTTTGAGTTTTCTCAAAGTGAATTTTTTAATTATTTTAAACTTAAAAATGTATTGGCTGTTTTACGTCGAGCAACTTTCGAACTGTTTTGTGAAATTTACTAGGGGTGGTTTTTAGGGGTTACCTAATATTATTATTCGGCTAAAATTATAGCCTGAAGTTTGTTGAAATTTAATTTTGTAAATGTTTTTATTTGAAAATTTATTAACTGTTTTACATAGAAAATGTTTAGACCTGTGTCGCTGACAGTAGTAGGGGTGGATTTTGGGATTTTTTAAAACATAAATGTCGAACTGAAAATATAAAATGGAGTTTTGAAAATGTGAATTTTATAAATATTTTCAATTTCGAAATTGTTCGGCTGTTTTATATGAAAAATATTTGGATCCATTTCGTTTGAAGTACTAGGGGTGGATTTTAGGGGTTGTTTTATATAAATATTGGACTAAGAACATAATCTGGAGTTTTCTCAACCTGAATTTTGTGATTATTTTCAATTTAAAAATTTATTAGCTCTTTTACATGGAGAATCTTCAAATCTATTTTGTTAAAGTTACTGGGGGTGTATTTTGTGTTTTTTTTAGTACTATTATAATACTGAAAATATAATTTGGAGTTTTCTCAATGGGAATTTTTAAAATTATTTTTAACTTAAAAATGTGCTGGCTGTTTTACGCGGAGAAACTTTCAAACTGTTTTGTGAAATTCATTAGGGGTGGTTTTTAGGGGTTGCCTAATATTATTATGCGGCTAAGATTATAGCCTAAAGTTTGTTGAATTTTAATTTTGTAAATGTTTTTAATTTGAAAATTTATTACCTGCTTTACATAGAAAATGTTTAGACCTGTGTCACTGACAGTAGTAGGGGTAGATTTTAGGATTTTTTAAAACATAAATATCGAACTGAAAATATAAAATGGAGTTTTCTAAATATGTATTTTATAAATATTTTCAACTTCGAAATTGTTCGGCTGTTTTATATGAAAAATATTTGGATCCATTTCGTTTGAAGTACTAGGGGTGGATTTTAGGGGTTGTTTTATATAAATATTGGACTAAGAACATAATCTGGAGTTTTCTCAACCTGAATTTTGTGATTATTTTCAATTTAAAAATTTATTAGCTCTTTTACATGGAGAATCTTCAAATCTATTTTGTTAAAGTTACTGGGGGTGTATTTTGTGTTTTTTTTAGTACTATTATAATACTGAAAATATAATTTGGAGTTTTCTCAATGGGAATTTTTAAAATTATTTTTAACTTAAAAATGTGCTGGCTGTTTTACGCGGAGAAACTTTCAAACTGTTTTGTGAAATTCATTAGGGGTGGTTTTTAGGGGTTGCCTAATATTATTATTCGGCTAAGATTATAGCCTAAAGTTTGTTGAATTTTAATTTTGTAAATGTTTTTATTTGAAAATTTATTTACTGTTTTACATAGAAAATGTTTAGACCTGTGTCGCTGACAGTAGTAGGGGTGGATTTTGGGATTTTTTAAAACATAAATGTCGAACTGAAAATATAAAATGGAGTTTTGAAAATGTGAATTTTATAAATATTTTCAATTTCGAAATTGTTCGGCTGTTTTATATGAAAAATATTTGGATCCATTTCGTTTGAAGTACTAGGGGTGGATTTTAGGG
>JAAAKG020134613.1:0-36554 GCA_010014905.2 Druon quercuslanigerum | reverse complement strand
AAACGTCCATAATTCTTCTATTAAGAAAATGATAATTATATCATATGTGGATTATAAATTTTTTATAAACTTAGAGAGATAGAATCATATATTTTTTTAAGTACAGCGTTTTTTTATTTTTTGAAAATACTCATGATTTTATACATACGTAACATATATGTTTTCTTCTAGGAAAAAGAAATAGTAGTTCAGGTGCCTGCTGTCTCAGGTAGTAGGTAATTAAATTCTATTTAAGAACAATAGTGTAAAAGTGTTAAAAACTGGCAAAAATGTGTTACGTGATATATGGAACGTCCATAAGAAATAAGAATGCTAATATTTACGAAATGCCTTGTCGTCCCGGATTTCGAGATGAGTGCTCAATCATTTTTTACAAACTTGGTTAATATTCGTTCCGAACTTTTGGGGCATTTAGTCCATCCCCTTTTCCAACTCCCCCAATTTTTCGGGACGACTAGACACAGCCTAAGATTTAATGAAACATCTTAGTCATGATGTTTACAAATAAGTGTATCATACAAAAGTATACCCAAAATAAGTTATCTTTGCTCCCTTTTTTCTGTATATCGATGAACAGTTCGCACGTTTCAGAGAGACGCGCCACTCAAACTGCGAACCATTGATAAGGGGTACAATCGAGAATTCCATTAGAAGTCCAGGTATTGGTCAATTCGGATACTGACTATCCATTAGGTATCTACGGGTTGAATCCTAAACTATCAATCTTGAAGGGTGGACTGCGTCGATTCAAACTAGTGTCCGAACTTTTACTTTAATGCACACTGATGGCATCAGCGTGCTTCAGCCAAATGCCAAGAAAAATTAATAGTCATTCGCGCCGTTGCTTTTTCCTTTTTTCTCACGCTTTCCGGAAAAGAGGAAATGATTGAAGCAGATATAGACATGCGCGAAGTTCAATTATCATTAGTGAATTTACAGATTTCACTAGTCACCTTTTACCCTTATATTTCATAAATACATTATCAAAAAATCAATGTGTATAGGTTTACTATTATTCTAGATTTTATTTGAATAAATTGGTATGTTCAAAAGCGTTAGAGCGTCCACCTGGAGATGTGCATATGCATTAAAAAGTTATGCACATGCTACGGTTGAACAAATAACAGTTAAAACTGCATCCCGACGATGGAGATAGAAATCTTATTTCAATATAAATTATTTTGGCTACTGTCATTAGTTTTGGGAGCTACCTGTACCTTAAATTTCTCACTTTTAATTATTGGAAGAGACTTGGTGTACCACATGAAGCTCCCTTTATACTAGTGGGAAATACTTTGCCTTTAATTACTGGAAAAATGTATATAGGTAAAAAATGATATAATCACATTCATTGAAATTGCATACACATATTATGAAAATTAAAAATATAAAAGAAAATCTTTTCGATTATACTTCATACAGTTCCCTTTTGGTGTATTGGGCTTGGTGTACAAGACATTAAATCTAAATTTTGTTTTTTTTCTTCTAAATATACTTATTTAAACTTTTTAACGTCTGTAAAAGTCATAAAAGATGCCCAAGTATCAAATCGAGCTAGAAAATCGAATCAAAATTTTATACAACGGTAATTTTAATTTTTTACATAATGTAGTTGTCAGCTGTTTGCAATGTCTTGATACTCTGTAATAATTAGATACTTAGCGATTAACGTATCCAATCTTAATTTTGACGTCTTAAGGAAAATTATAATTCAATATGGTGGTCATGTCTTACAAGAGAATTACTGAAAAACATTTACGAAAAATTCAAGAAGTATCCCTATAATCGAATATACCTGTACTGCCAACCAAATTTATTAATTAATAATTTATTTATTATCATATATCAAATTATAAATTGAAGAGCGTGGATTATATTACAATAAAACATTAGATCACTTGGCAGCAAATTTGCTGTTTGCTCCTGCTGATGAATGAATGTTCTTCAAAACAATGAGTTCAACATTATTTGGTTCAGGAAAGATACATCAAGTGTAACCTTTGATTGAACAAGTTGGTGATATCCTCTTAGAATGTTGCAAAGATATTGAAATTTTTTATTTGATTTTTGTATGTGATTGACTAAGTTACATTTGGAATAGATTTCAACACTCTGTAATGGATCAAAAATCAGGTTTGGGTAAATACAGTAAACTTTCTATCGATCCGCATCTAGTTAAGACAGCGATGGCTATATTCGCTCCTAAAATAAAATACTATACTGGCTTCGGATACAGCTGCTAAGACCTAATGTTGGCAAACAATTTTTTAAAATTCTTAGAGAAGTATTAGATTATAGGAAAAGTAATAAAACCCAGAAAAAAGATTTTGTTAAATTTTTAATACATTTAATGGATTATGGTAGAGAAGATAATAATGAGAATAAGCTTAAGAATTCAAAAATATCAAGATGGTTATAATAAATGGTATTATTATAACAATGATTCTAATGCATTTATAGGTTGGCTGCGATGCTTGCGGATCGCATCGTACAAGGCAGTAAAAAAAATTGAAAGGAAAACAATGAATTATTAACATAGTAATCTTGTCATGCGAGGTTCCCCACTTGGGTCCATTACTATCTAAGGTCTTTTGTTTCAGGCGTCATTTACTCTACTGACACTCTTTTTAACTATTTGCTGCCATAATTTTCTGCCCTAGCATACTTCTCTCCTTCTTTTACGGACATGCATTTCTTCATGCAGGCTATCCTGTTTCTATTGTTTCTTATTCTCCTTCTAAGTAGGGTCTCATTTACACATTCTAACCATTCTTTCCGCGGCCAGCCTCTGGGCGCGCTGCCATTTACTTCACCTTGATACGCTTGTTATATTACTCGTTTATCTTTTGTTCTCTCAACATGCCTGGACTATCTTAACGGATTTCTTTCTCATGTGTCAACTAGTGTATCTTCTGCACCACATTCTTTGAAAATTATCTCGTTACTCACTTTGGCCACCAAGATTTTTTCCGCATATTATTGCACAAGAATCTCATGTCAATCGCTTTTAACTTTATTTGATATATTTTTATACCAATAACCTTTTTACCTTCGTTTATGCGCCTACCTAACTCCTCATCTATCTTCCTATCCCTAACCAAGGTTTACGAATTTATCAACTTGTTCATTATACTCATCATTTAATACAATGTTGCATGTTGTTTGCTCACTCTTCTAATTTAAATATTTCAGTACGTAATAAGGACACACATTCTTTGATGCATATGCATAAACGATTCTTTTTCTCGAAGCTGGAGTGGATACATCACCATCCACTTTGACATTTTCCATTTACGAATTGGCATTAAACACATATAATCAATATAAGCTTCGTCAAGAAATTAATAATGTCTCACAGAATGAGAATAGAGTATCAAATTAAGAGAAAATCATTGAGTTGGGATACCTTCATAAGGTGGTATGTAAAAAACCCACACTGAATTCCAAGGTATCAAATTTTGATTCAAAAGTGGATCAATGGTTTCCTTGAGGAAAAAATGACAACTGCATAATATGTATCACATTAGTACATGCATTGATTCACTTTTGGATTAATTTTTTACTTTTTAGGATGTAGTGTCGCATTATTACCTTGTATGAGCAGTCTTCGATTTATTTTTTAAAGGAATATATGAAGTGGAATTACATCTGAAATTATGTATTATGTTACAGAGACATTAAGAAAGTTTCTAGTAACAAATTATATTTTACACATTGTTATGCAGGATTGTACACTGCCAAATTCTGATTTTATAGTACCAAAAGGAACGCGAATTACTGTTTCTACTGAATGCATACATCTTGATGAAAATAGAGTAAACTTCCACTTATGTCCCCACTCGCGTATGTCCCCGCACACTTAGTTCCCCTGCCCCTATATGCACTTATTTCCATGTGCGCAGTTGCTTCACCTCCCACCACAGTCCCTGTAGGAGCTCTTCGGTCACGCCTGCGAGAGTGGTTGGCCAATTAAAAACAAGGAGACTCAAAAAGCGGGAAGTTTGAATTGAGTATTCTAATATTACGTCATGGGAATGCAGACAGCTTTTTCGAAAAAATATTCGAAACGTAAAATTAATAAAATAATTTTTACCTTAAAGAAGACATGTAAACGAACTCAGATGAATATAATTTCATGAAGATAATCAAATGGCTGTATGCATGTATGTTCTTTTCAAGAGCGCTCTAAATGAACCCCTTTGGCTCTCTACAAGTATCTATTGGAGCTCAAGTTCTAAATGATACCAAGTTTTATTTAAACCGCAACTTTAATGAACCCCCAGTTTTTCTGTAATATTTTGATATACAACTAATATATATTTATTATTATTATGAAATAGTTAAAAGTTCTTGTTCTATACGATTTGTGACTGTATGCAAATACTTCTGTATTCTTTACAATTTGTTATTAGGTAAGCACACAAAATTAATTGATACTTTTCATTACTCCCCTACATACTTGTCGTACATTCCCCCATGTTTATGCGTCATATTCACATATTCTGCATTTGCTGTTCCATTTATTACATTTTGATTCTTTAATCTTTACCCATTTTTCTATTATACTCTAACCCTGATCTGAGTACGGTGATGGTTCTAACGTTCGACTAAGAGGGGGGTTCTTCGAACGTACACATCGGGGCCATCTGAACACTAGCACTGCACTGACGCAATGTGACGCAGTTATTCAGCTAGGCCGTCTGCTTCTCCCACTCTTCTCAGTTTACTCTAGTGACCAGTCCCATCTAAAGAACTCTCTTCTTTCCTCTTTTCATCTAGTTCGTTCTCTTGTCATCTACCTCAAACACTTTTTCACTAACTCTCCTCTCTTTTCCTCCCTTAGCTTCGTTTCAAACTACTATGCCGTATTTCTCTTCTTCTCTTACCACATATCCAGGCGTCCTCCAGCCTACCCCTAGCGTTCCTCATATATACCTTTCTTGTAACCTTAAATCTCTTTTTCCACCTCTCTTTCCAGCTATTCTTATAACTCTTCTAGGTATTTCCTAATATCGGCCATACCAGTGCATCAAATAATCATGTTCTCCTTCATTTAATTTTAACCTTCTTTTTCCTACACCCCATACCTGTTTCATTTCCCCTGCCGCTTTCTTTATCCTTTCTCTTATATAAGATCTATGATCACTATTTGTTTGCAAGGTACATCCCAAATATTTTAAGTCCTCTACTTCTTTTAAATTTACTTCCTATACTCTTTCAGTTAATTTTTTTCTTCTCGCTCCTGTTTTAAGCCTTGTTATCTTTGTTTTCTCTACATTTAAATTCTACTTTTTTCCATCCCATAATTAAGCCCGCCATCCCCTCTTCATCCTCTCTCATCAACACTTTATCGTTCGCTTACTTAAATGAATATATCTTTCCTTTTCCCATCCTAATAACTCTTCACTATCCTTCTTTGTTTTTTTCTAATATGAAATCAATATATTAAATAAAAGTGGGCGCAGAGCAGGAAACCCTCTTCTGTCCCCATGTTCACCTTAACCTTTTTTTATCTGTACTCGCTCTATCTTTTTTTCCTCAAATTCTTTCTCTAACCTCTTCAATAAAAAAGTTGTATATATTAGATACAATTTTGGCATTAGCTTTAATCTTCTATACCACTGCCCCCATTTCCCTTCCCATAACCCTGGTCAACAATCTTCATTCCGTACTTTGTTGCACATTATTCATGTCCAATCCTTTAGTTTATTCTCTTTATACTTCTAGACTTCATTAAAAATCTGTTTAATACCAGGTGCCTTTCCATATTTTATAATCCTAACACCCTCAGTATTTCTGCCTTGTTATGTCTTCTTTCTGATCTTTTCCCCTACCATCTTTTCCTCCATTTCTCACTTTCCTTCTCCCGCAAATCTATAAAATAATTTGTCTATTCTACCATCTGATATTTTAAAGCCGGCGAATAATCCCTTACATTTTATTGCAGTTCGCTCAACTAAATCTTCTAATTGTTTAATAAAAATTTAAAAAAATTTTTAGAGGGCAAAACATCTACAAAACGGGTATTTTGGCCTCCTTTTTCAAGCGTCGACTTTCACCTTTTCCCAGACAGAGTTCAACGTTAGGAAAAAGTTTGAAAAAATTTCCAGATTCTCTTTCGACATTCTTGAATCCAATACAGTTTTCAAAATTCTGAAATATTCAATAAATCAATTCTTACAGTAATTTACTTACAAATACTTTATCTTGAGAACAAAAGAATATAGTTAACCGTTTGAAGTATTAACAGGCACAGCTTTATGATGCGAGTGCAGTTCAGTTCAATAATTAAAGAATCCCTCACCAAAGGGACTGAAAAAAAGTTTCGGTGAATTTTTCTAAATTTCACATATATTGTTGATCATGACATCCCATCAAAGGTCGCTTTTCGTACACGCTAGAGTAGATCTACCAACACTTAAGGACTTTTTGGCACCGCATTTAGGAATCATGCCCCACTGTATGCGTCTTTGATATTTTGTAGCTTAAGACTTCCTCGTCAATAATGTACAAGTCTAAAGGTCCAGTGAAGGATACTTTTTCGTTGGTGCTGCGCTCAAAGTCACTTTTCATGCATACTAAAGGAGATATACCGACACTCGAGGACTATTTGGCACCACGATTAGAGATTATTCCTGTGCCTCATTGATATTTTGTAGCTTAGGACCACCTGATCGAGAGAGGATTATATAGCAAGATATGTAGCCAAATTTGCTAACGCATGATACAATCCAGAGCCTTTATGTTCATAGAATAATTGCATAGATTGATAGCACCAACAGCTAAATACATAAAAGTAGCAACTTCGGCAGTATGTGTTTATCATAAATTGTATAAGTTTATAGCCCGTGACTGTGAAGGAGAAAATAACTGGTTGATATTCAGTTTAAATTAGATCGCATATTTTACAAGAAATGAAACTAATCTAAGGTGAAGCGATAAAATTATCGCACGGAAATTTAAGTGAATAGTGTCATTAAGGATTGAGACTTGTTCGTACGTTAGATGATTGATCGATATTGATTTTTGAACTTGAGATCCGTCTCAGAACGGAGGGAACAAACTCGAAAATCGGTGATTGTAGAGGGAATGAGAAGTACAGTTGGGGCACATATATGTTATGATTGCTTGTTACAGACAAGGATAGGAAAAGTCGGATACTACGCGGAGTTAAAAAGTCCTCGATTGTCGTTAGGGCTCCTTTAGTATGCATGAAAATTGACTTTGGACGCAGCTACAATGTAAAAGTATCTTTTCCTCGAACTTTAGGTATGTACATTGTCAACTAGGGGTGCTAGTCTACAAAATATGAAAGAGGCACAGAGTTGGACATGGTCATTGAGTGTTGTTCTATACAGTCCTGCAGTATTGGTTGGAAGCATCTAATGTGTCCCCTAAGAGTTTACATTTTTCTTGCACCTCCTTCCCTATCCTTTACACACCTCCCACATACTTACTTGGTGGTGGAAGGGGGACCTACAGTTTAAGGTGGGTTCCGTACCACTAAGAGCAACAGCCTTGAGTACTTAGAGAACTTTTTTCTCTAGAGGTATCCGTTCCCACGACTCTCCGGAGATGAACAACTCCCTTGCTAGGCTAGTGTTTACCGCATGAGTCACCAAGGCTCTTCCAGATTGCGAAGCGGGAATCGAACCCGCAAGACGACAGACTGGTTCCAAAGCCTGCGCTTTAGCCCCCACGACCATTATCCCACTTCCTGCAGTATCGGTAAATATCTTTTAGCATGCACAAAAAGTGTCTTTGAACGCAGCCACAACGAAAATTTTTACTTTCCTTGACTTTCAGACATGTATATTATCGATCAGGAGGTCCTAAACTAAACAGCATTAAGGAGGTGCAGAGTTGGGCAAGATCCCATAGAGTGGTACAAACAGACCTCCAGTGTTGCTACATCTCTTTTAGCGAGCATGAAAAGCGATTATGGAAATATTATTGATCAGTGCTCCCTACGCGTGAAGCCAAAGAGTCCTCTAGTACCAGTAGGTCTCCTTCAGTATGCATGAAAAGTGACTTTGGGCGAAACACCAACGACAAAGCATCCTTCTCGCGACCTTCAGACACGCATATTATCGATAAGGGGATCCTAAACTACAAAATATCAATTAAGAACGTAAGTTGAGTATGATCCCTGAGCGTGACAAAAATGAGTAGTCCAGTGTTGATAACTCTTTTTTAGCCAGCATGAAGAGAGACTATGCATGCAACACTTAAGAAAAAGTATTCTTCTGTCAACTTTCGGACGGGTCTATTATCCATCAAGTGAACCCATAAAAATTCGCCAGTGCATCGTCCTTGAAGGGTCGGCCTAAATAGCTAAGAACGGGTATACCCTCGGACCTAAGGCCTACCACAGTTCCCTGGTATCCAGCCTTCGTTTAACTAGTCATGGAAAACACAAACGGACTGGAACTCGCCCGGGACAATTCATACTCAGGCCGTAAGGAGCTGGCTTTTGAACTCATTCTGCGGCTGAAATCTGTGCAATACAAGGACACATCAGCCCCTCGAAACGTCAGTAGGTTAGGCAGACGTCGTTTAAAGCACTGCTAGTGGGCCGCAGCAGGAAACAATCGTGGGTTTTTCTCGGTGTATTCACCCAGTCAAATTGACCCGCATAGCGTATTTTTCTCCCGCCTTAATCTTTATTTCTAACAGGCGCAAAGAATCAGAAGAATAAGAAGAATAAAGTAGAAACACTGGAGCAGAAGAATCAAGTTAAAGGGCAGACGAAAAAAAGCCTAGAAAAAGGTAGAAGTGTGCAAGAATTGAAAGTGGAGGCAGTGATTATAAAACGTACGGAGGAAAAGACCTATGCACAGGTGCTAGGTGAAATCCGAGGCAAAATGAAGTCAGAGGACAAAAAGACGGACATCACGACTATTCTTTAAGAAAGGCTAGATGTATCCTTCTCGAGATTGGGCGAGATACAAAGGACTGTGCCGAATTCACAGAAGCACAAAGGGACACAACGGGGAAAACTGCAATGCAGGCGTACAGTGTCCCCTACATACAGAAAGTGCAGCCAAGAAGCGAACGACCTGCAGAACCACATCAAGTACGAACAGCAGGCTGATGTGCTAATTTTAAGTGATTAATAACAGAATAAAAATAGTTCGACCTGGTATAAGGACGCCCTTGCCAGTGCAGCAATATGAGTGCCGGACTTGACATGTGTGCCAGTTAATGACCACGTTTTTGGCGAAGGATTTGTTTAGGTTAAATCACGTTTAAGCTACAGGCGGAAAATAAAGCTCTAAAAATGTACACTCGCAAACCTAAGAGGTGGAATGTTGCGAAGCTGAATATGGAGAAGTTTGCAAACGCGGTCAACAGCAGGCAAAAAAGACTTTGTCACTGTAGTGGAGAAAACGATGGCTCTCATTCAGGTGGCATGTGACGCTGCAATGCCTCGCAAGAGCCAAATAGACAACCGAAACCTGGCTTACTCCCGGTTCGAGAAAATTGCCCAGCTCAAGGAAGTCAGCTTTTCCTTGCGCCAAAGGGCCCAGTGAGCAAAGAAGAGACAGCTGAGATGGCCCTTAAACGCGGGATATCTTTAAATGAAGAAATTGCTAGGGAAAACCATGAAGCGGAGTAAACGCGCAGACTGAATGACCATGGCAAAGGAGTTGAATAACGGCCCTTGAGGCTTGATTTTTCCAACGGCCGACGTGAAGCAAGATGCAGATGAACAGATCCCTACTTATATTCAACTCTATAAGGCAGAAGAGCTTTGACCAACCGTCATCTTCCTGCTGAACAAGAAGACGCAGGACCCTGATGGCATTTCATCAGAGGCTCTCAAAGTAGTGGAATGATACAACCCTCAGCTTTTTTGGTGATGTACAACAGCTGCCTAAAAACCGCAAGTTTCCGCAAGGGATGTAATGTAAAAAGACTGGTACATATAAGCAAAGAAAAGTGCGATCCAGGCTCTCCGTCAACCTACAGGCCATTGTCCATGTTGGACACCACCGAAAATCTTCTAGAATAGCTCCTGAAACCCTACCTGCTAGCAGCGGTCCAAGCAGCTAGAGACTTGCCCAACCGACAATATGGGTAGGCTATGTAGATGACATTGTGGCAAACATCGCGGTGCGGAATATGGAAAAGGCACAAATAAAACTCAAGCAATTTATGCGTCGGGTGCGTGGCTGGATGGAAGAGCACGGCCTAAACCTGGCTTTAGAAAAGACCGTGATTATGATTCGGAATGCAGAGGATAAGGCAGTTAAAATTACAACGAGCCTTAGGGACGTATGGTGAACGTTGGCGGACCTAAAACGAGCAAACACCGGTTATTGATGTCGGTCACCACGTCTATCCTGTTGTGCGGAGCCGAAATATGGGCGGACGCACTCAGGATAGACAAGTATATAAGACGCATGGCCGGCATATAGCTGATAGGAGCACAGCGAGTCGCCTGCTCCTAACGTACAGTTTTAGATCCCGTGGTGCTGATGATCGCAGGGATAATCCCGATCGATGTTCTGGCGCGCGAGAAAAAGGAGATTATTGAGAGGAAGGTGGAGGCACAGAAAATCGTCGCAAAGGAAGAGTCCTGAGCACACACCATGCATCAGTTTAAGACCAGGTGGGAAAAGCGATCATCTTGGCAGGTGTACCTTTAGATTAATAAACGACCTGACGCCATTTCTATCGGACCACGGATATTTCCTGGCATATCTGCATACAATGGGCAAAGCAAGGACCCCTGACTGCAGATGTTGCAACCCGTATAGAGATGACGCGTCACACACTTTTTTTACCTGTGATAGGTGGATTGAAGAGAGGCCGATTCCGAAAACAGATATTGGGCCGATCAGCCAAGAAAGACATCATCGCCAAAATTGTAATTAGTGAGGAAATTTGAGAGCGAGTGAGAGAGAAAATAGCGGCTTACGTATAGGCAGTTTTACGAGAAAATAAGCAAAAAGAACACCTTGAGTTCCCAAATAACAAGATCAGACAAGAGTGTCTAACCGCGAGAATTCATTATACTCAACCAAGATGTCGGAGGCCGACGAGCCTGATGCACGATTCAATCGCGCTGCTGAGGACGATGCGTACATCTTGGTTGAGACATAATGATGAAAGAAATCTGAAAGAACAGTAAAAATAAATTAAGTGGACCTCCTATAGATAGCGTTATTATAGTAAGCAAATTAAGATATTGGTTTATATTTATATATACTAAGATCACAGTCGTGATGATATCAACATCCCCACACTACGGAGAAGTGCGGACCCTTCTCGGTGTGTTTTTAGAACATTTTATACCAGCCTTCGTAAAAAAGCAGGTGAATCCAAGCTACACAATATCAGAAGGGACACAGAGTTGATCATGATCCCTGAACATGGCACCAAACAGTTCTCAAGTATTGCTATATCTTTTTTAGCATGCACGAAGAGCTACTTTGAGTGCAGCACTAACGAATAATTTTCCTCCTCTCGATTTTCAGACACGTGGATTATCGACAGGGAGTCCTAGACTATAAAATATCAAAGATAAATAGAGCTAGGCATGAACGTTAAGCATGATGCCGAACAGTCCTCTTGTTTTAGTATGTCTTCGTTAGTATTACTGCAAACAGTCAGACGGCCCTGCTGTTAATGTTTCGATTCCCCTGATTTAGTAACAAGGCATTTTATTTGCAGGCAAACCCCGACACTGGTACCAACCTGGAAGTTTGGTGTACATAGCATCTGTAAGACGTTACAACTGTTCTGGTTTCTTCACTCATATCTGTTGAACTTAGTCGACCTTCTACAGAAGTTACTATTATCATTAAAAGGATACTTTTTTCTAACTATTGTTGCGTTGCGCTTTCCATGCGCCGACACTGATTTAAATCAGAAATATTTAAAACTTTATTTATTGCGTAAGAATGATAAATATTTTAGAAGTTTGAAAATGTTTTGCTTTAGAGAATCTTGAAGAAATATCTTGGAATTTTTTCAGATTTTTTCTCACGTTGGCTTCCTTCTGGGAACAGTTAAAAGTCGAGAGTTGAAAAAAGAGGCCGAAAACTCCGATTTTTTAGGATTGAATTGAATTAAGCAATGCAGAGGTTTTTTTAGTGAGTTGCAATAAAATAATTGAGGGCCCCATTTAAGTTTGCGCTTTTCCTTCTTTTTCTTTCTGTATTTGTTACCTTAAAAATCTCTACTTTTACCGTTTTTAGGGGTTGAGTCTATCCTAGCGTTGCGACAAAGGTGAAAAACTTTACGAAAAGCCGTAAAAAGTGTTTCATAGGGGCTTGGATGAGGAAGTCCAAAGTCAATGAAACATTGAGTGACGTAATATATGGACGAACCCTCACTTTCTACTTTTTCTTACATTCCTCATCCCATCCACTTCTACCCCTTCCTTTACCAACTTCTTTTTCGCTTGTGACTTCTAATACTATTTTTTATTATTTTAGTGTTATTTCCATTTATTCCTTTACATTTATCTCTCCCACTTTTGACATTTTTGACCTTTTTCTTGCACTGTTTTTCCCCTTCTATTTACCAATCCCCCTTTTCTGATCTTTTCACCTTCAAATCCTCTTTATCCTTACTACTATTACTCTTTCCTCCCTCTAATGTCATTATTATGAAAACGTAATCCGAATCCATATAATCCCCTATCTCTAGTTGCTTGACTTTCTCTCTAACCTCGTTAGAGAGTCCATTATCAGGCATAATAATCATAACCCATTCCATCACCCCCCAAACTCTTTATTAATTGCTTTCTCTTCTCATTGTGCATAATGTTTTGGATTGTCTTCCTGGCTGTCCTGTCCACTTCCTTCTTCCTCTATCTCTTACTCTCACTTTTAAATATCCTTCTCCCAACTTTACCCCTTCTACTATTATTCTCTAATAAATTCCTTTCTTACTCTCATAGTCATTCCTCCTATTCCTCTGCGTTTTATATTCTTCCTCTTAAATTTTGAACCTCCCATCTTCAACCACTTGATAACCTTTGCATTACTATTTTCCATCATTTTTCATCTAACCACGTCTCTATCATTACTGCTACATTTCATTGTTCCAAATTTCTTAAAATTTAAAAATAAAAATTCTTCCGAATTGAAATTGTTTTTTTTTTATAAATTGTAGTTTTGAAGGATGGAAATTCAGTTTTAATCTGAATTTCATTGACAGGGAGATTTACAAAAATAGCTATCCCGAAGTTTCCAGAAATTATTGTCATAAATCCCTCATGTTGAACAATGGACCTGTACTAGAATTTTCTCATTAGGAATACTACACCTTATAATGTAAAATAACAAAATATAACAGGGTGCTTGAATGAAATATACATAGAAAGAAATATGCAAAAATATAGTTCTGATTTCATCAGAAATTGGCAAGGAAGTCTCTCTGTGCTTCTTTTTTTAAAAGAATGTTGTGCTCAGAACGTCATATTGATAAAGAAGCAAACACAGGTTTCCATATTTTCCCAAAAGCCTCGTGGATGACACGTGAAGAAGCTTTTTGAGAAAAAGGAAAGGTATTCAACAACCCGGGTCTGATTATGAGATTAGAAAGATAAAGCATATTATAGCGAAATGCGCCCGCGTGAAATCATTCGTGGTATAGAGAAAGGCATAGAATTTGAGACTTGGGAATTTCCGCGCGTCCTTCATAAATGGATGGATGGATGCCTGAAAGGGTATGGATCTGCATAGAAATACGCGTATATAGGAATATATACGAAATGCTGCATACTTGTATAGTGGATAGAAGACGAGATACAAAGCTCAGATGTGATTCGTAATATATTCATCGGTGACGCGTATTATATACATTAGGTGATACTCGCCTCCGGTAATCCAGATACTTTGTATCGTTATTATAAAGATCTCACATTCCATCATTGCATTTAATTCGTTCATTCCTTTCCTTCTTTCTCTCTCCTCTGAATGATAATTTTGTTTTTTTCTCTTTCTCATGAATGCAGATTTTTGCAGGCATCCATGTCGGAGAAACAAAATAACGACGCCCGTATCTATAGAACTTAGTACCATCATACTACAGCGCATACTGCAAACGTTACTCTATATAACTGTATAGTTGCATATTCGCGTGCTAACGAATGAAGAACTGTCAACCAATAGAAATGTTAGATTCTCCCGCACTCTCTCTTTTTATTATATATGTACAATATATTCTATAAAAGTCAGGCCTTCGTGGACGTCGTCGCGCACCCCCCTTGTCGTCCATTATACATTTTAAGCAGCGCGTATTCGGTAGGGAAAATATAGATGCGAAAATATACTCCCACCTTGTTTTACTCGGCTTTGTCTTTTGGAACCAATGGGGTTTCCACGCGGTATGTTGGGGGAAAAGTGTTCTATCTGCCGATGTTTTCACGAAAGCAAGAAAAGAAGTAAAACGATTCGCTAAAGAATCTCATTTTCAGAATTTAGAAGTGACGCTTATCTTAAAAAATTTGTACTTTTTGGCTAGAGATATAATAAAAAAAATCACTGAAAGGTGTAATTTTTGAAAAAAAGTAATAATCACAATAATGATAATTGAAACAAGTTTCTTCTTTTTAGGGCCTTTATTATTATTATTATTTCATTAGGACGGGGTAAACGTTACACAATCAGTTCTAACCGGTTTGTTTAAATAACAAGTTTGTTTCGCAACACTGTTCCGACCCAAGACGCCGATCCATCTCTCTAGCAAGAACCACAGGCAAAGAGATTCACAAAGTCATTATGTAATATTCTCCACTCGGTTACGTTAGTGACACAAGGTCTTTGGTCTCAGGCATTTGTCACTCCCACTGACATTCTTCAGCATTTATTTTTTATAAACTATTTGTCGCCATAATTTTCTACCTTGGCATACCTCTTTAGCTTCCCTTACATCCATAAATTTTTTCATGTAAGTTCTAGTGTTTCGGTGGCTTTTTATGTCTTTTTTAAATAGGGTATCATTCACACGTTTAAACAAATCTTTCCACGGTTTGTCTTTGGGTATGCTACCATTTATTTTACCTCGATATACTTGCTCCATCAGTCGGTGATCTTTCATTCTCTCAACATGCCCCAACCATTTTAACAAATGTCTTTCACACTTGTCAAACAGTTTCTCATCTACGCCACATTCTTTGAGTATTCTCTTATTACTGACTTTGTCTATTAGCGTTTTAACGCAAACATTGCGCAGGTATTGCATGCCAACCGCGTTAACTTTACTCATATGCTTTTTTTGGTAGGTCCAGGTCACGTTACCTTGCAGCACATTCGGTTCTAGTACAGAATTATGTATCGCAATTTGAGCTTTGTTTTATTTTTAGTTCTGGAAATGGTTCCTACCATACCGATAACCTTCCTACCCTCGTTTATATGCCTGGCTATCTCTCCGTTATTTTCTCCTTATGTCAAAATGATATTTTGAAAAAATACTTTTACCACAACTTGTATTTCATTTGTTAAGTATTTTTATGTATTTAATTTTTATGATTCAAAATTGGCATTTGAACAAACTTCCAACAATGGGTTTTTCGAAACAGCTAAAGTCAAACTGTTGATGTGCATCCAGAATTGTTTATATTCAGAAGAATCTAACGTTATAAGCATATCTAAATTTGTATTGAAAATCGGAATAAATGACTGCACACCTCTACATTTTATGGATTTTTATTGGAAAAGTTGGTACTCCAAGTCAAACTAAAGATTTTCTGGATAAAGTTCCGAATAGTGCATACCTCCGAATAATTTGAAACTGGCTAATTACGAAAATGATAGTGGAAATACCCGAAAATTTGATTTTCATGGTGAATACCATAAAAACCCTATAAAAATCATGGTTTATTGTGTTTATCTTTTACGGAAAAGCTTCAAATAAAAGTTATGCAGGGTGGGTCATTTTATTCTATCAACCCCAAAATCTCAGGAAATAAGCGTATACAAAAAAAAAATTTCAGGTAAAAGTTGCTCAGTACAATGGGGGCCACCTTTCTGCAAAATCGGTTTTGACCTTGAGATCAATGTTTCAGGTTATTTGAAGGTCAGATTGATTTTTTAAAACGGGAACCCTGTTTTTGACATTAAATTCTGAAAGAGCGGGAAATTCTACGTCCGAAATAATAATTAGAGTCAATTTTCACGAGGTAAAATAAAGGTTAAATCGAGGCAAAATTTCAAAAATCATGCAGCACATGATTTCTTTGTTTTATTTTTTTAACACGTTTGGGTAACAAAAAGCTGGGGTGAATTTGGAACCAACAACCTTGATAACCTTGACCTTGAGGCCAACTTGGAAGGTTCTTCGAAGGTCAAAGTGTTTGTTTTCTTGAACTAATACACACGAAACCAAACCCGCAAACTCGCAAGCTCCAAACCAACAATCTCCACACTTTGACCTTCGAATGACCTTTCAAGTTGGCCTCAAGGTCACGGTTATCAAGGTCGATTGTCCTAAATTCAACCCAGCTTTGTGTTGTCCAAACGTGTTGAAAAAATAAAACAAAATATTATGTTGTGCATGATTTTTGAAATTTGACCTCGATTTAACCTCTATTTTACCTTCTGAAAGTTGACTCTTATTATCATTTCGGACGTAAAATTTCCCGCTCTTTCAGAATCTAAAGTTGAAAATAGGGGTTCTCATTTTAAAAATTTAATGTGAACTTCAAATAACCTGCAAATTGATCCTGATTGTCCTGAGCAACTTTTGTCTGAACAATTTTTTTGTATACGCTTACTTCCGGAGATTTTGGGATGGATAGACTAAAATAGACCACCCTGTATTTCTGTTAAAAACACATATTTTATGTGGAATGTTTTTACTCTGCGAGTAATAGTTTTCGAGAAAGACGTCGATAAATATAAAAAATCACAGAGATACAGCACAATATGTAGCGGTGTTACACTTCCCGCCCCCGCGAGACGATGGAAATGGCGAAGGGTTAGACCAAGATTATTTCTGTGACCAGTCACGGAGGTGCCTTTCCCCCCACGAGATGTTATAAAGGGGTAAGGGTTTGGCCAAAATTATTTTTGCGAACAATCACAGGGGTGCCTTCATCGTTTTCACCATGAAAATCAAATTTGCAGGTATTTTCGCTATCATTTAAGTGATCAGCGAGTCAAAAACATGGGTATAAGCGGTTTTAAATGAATCGAAGGTATGTAACTATGTAGTTCTAATCGAAATTGCACCCTTATTTCTATGCAATTCAAAAAACTTTCAGTGGAAACAGAATTTCATCAGATTTTATACTGAAGCACTATAATAAACTGTGTCCAAATAGATGGTAGAAAAACATCAAGACACAAAAGCACACTGCACGGAGAACATGCTTGACTAACAGTTCCTTTATGATACACGATGGCTGAAAAATAAATTCAATAGACTACTGAATGTTGTATTGGCACGACTTATTCGTTTTTCGAGAGTAACCATTCGTTTCGTCTACACTAACCTCCACATAGTCGTGAGTAATTACATTCACACTACTCTGTACTTTCGCTATACGACTGAGCATCGAGTATGCGATTGAGTCGGCTGGGCCGCCGAATAGTTCCGTTGGGCATAGAGAAAGTTGTGAAGAATATTTACTGTCTAACGATGTATTTCTACAAGGAAATTACACTTGCAGAGAGCACAAAAACAAAGCTAGCGATTACCCTGGCTTTACAGGCGTTCACACAAAAGACATTTTCATCTTGAATATCGAACAACTTCAAGCGAAGGGAATTTATGAATTTTTATTTTATTTTGTTTCATTTTGATTTTATTATATTCGAAATGAAAAGATCTATGAATGAATTTCAACGTGCTGGGTAACTTTCGTCATACCCAACGGAGCTATTCAGTGGCTCAGACGACTGAGTCGTGTATCATAAAATAACTATTAGTCAAGGATTTTCTCCGTGTATATAAGGGGAAACATAGGAGTTTTAATGTGCACAGCGTAAATGAATGAATTTAAAGATTATTGTTAATTATTGATACGTTTTTTCAGTAATATCAGTACAAAAAAGTTTTAAAAATTTAAATTGTTTAGAAAGACCCATGACGTTGTTTTACGTGATATAAGGAGATGTTACTTAAGCTGATACATTTTTAGAGAATAATTAGCATAGTTACAAAAATGATCCAGGAAGACAATGGTAAAAGATTACAAGCATTTTACATCGAAGAATGACAACTATATGTCAGGTTGCCGAGCCATTCGACCAGAGTTGAGTCACTCACGTTGAGCCAATAGACGGACAGCTGAACAAAAATCCCATCACTGGATGGACTGGCGAGTGGCATGGCGTTGTGAAATATATTCCTTTCGAAACGAGTCTCGAATCAAAGAAATTTCCCTTGGACGTCTTGGGTGGTGCCGAGACCACCGAGTACATTAGTGACTATCGTTGTCACGACATTCGATCGAAATGCTTCCTCCCTATCATGACGTATCTGACACCTTTGACGTACACGACCTATCAAACATATTATCCGATCTTGAAAAATTTAATTCACTTTATTCGCCTGTTCTCAGTCTTTTACTCATGCTTTCTTTATCTATATTTCAAACTTTTTAAACAACCATAGCGAATTGCGAGGACACTTGCTTTTTTTTAGGTTATCTCAACATTTTTCTTATATAAACAGAAGTAACCATTTTTTTTGAATTTGTATAAATCGGCACTAGCAGGTGAATTTGACGTAAAATCGTTACAATTTCATGAGCATTGCTCTTTTACTTTTGCAGATATGATGAACAGAAAAGAGTTATATGCCAAAAAAGTAGATTTGAAAATGTAGGTCATTACAAACCTTTCCCTGTGTTTATGAAGAAAAAATAGAATATAAATAATAGATATACAATCAGAATTTTTCAAGCATGTCATGGAAAAAGGTTGAAAAAAACAATTTTGTCATGTGAAGAAAGCGGTTAAAAATAAAAAATTTTCTGATGAATTTCACTGAATTTGAAGTAAATAAATTTAATATTTAGTTGCAATAAAAAAATCGACAGAAACTGCCGACATCAGGAAGCGAGCATAGACTATCCGGTCACAAACTCGGCGTGCTACCGTCTGATCAAACCGGGAGCTGAGACTCTCGCATCGCGATCAATATGTAACTTGCTTAGATGTTTTACTTTAGCATATTTCACGTTTGGTAAGGACCTATTACCTAGGAGAAGTATGAATTCAAACAAAAATTCTGCGGGGCGTAGGTTCCCCTAGTTTATCTGGAGCATTTTCCTCCGATGGTATAGCTAATTTTCAATTCTTTCCCAAATTATCACAGGGCGAATATTAAGACAATGTCGATGCCAATAAAAGCTTCAGACAGACCCATTAAATAAAGCTTTCAAGAAAGATGTAATAATTAACCATAATTAAAATCTGTTTCCCTTCTCTCTACCATTTTGCTTGACAAATAATAACGGAAATTAAATTTTTCTCTGTAAAGTTAAATGCTAAATACCGCTTTGATTTGTCACGCGGTTGAATTGCTTTCATCGTGGGAGTGTAAATTAGCAGCACGTTCTGGATTGTAATTTTATCGAAGCACGAATCGTTAACGGATGTTGATTCGAGGGGAACACGAGTGACATTTCGCGGTCTTTTAACGCACGACAAGACCTGTCTCGCTTGTACAAATGTACAACACCTGCACACCAATCAGGTTCGTCGCCCGACGAGCACGTGGTTATAAATCAGCCGTACCTCTTTTCGAATGTACCCAAGGAAGGTATTATTTATGATCGTTCGTTAGCGAGCAACAGTTCGGAACGTGTCAAGTCGCGTTTAGGGTTTTCGACGACCATGTGTTCGATAACATCCGATTCAATCATCAAAAATGATTCTTCTCGGATTATTAAAATCTTGTGCGCGGTCGTCGACGTTCTCACAATAAAGCTACTAACTATGAATTCACGCAGAAGCACGATATCACGGGGAACTTTTTATTCTTCACAATCAATGATGATTTCTTTTGTCGAACCAAGTGTTGATGGTATCAACATTCATACAAATATCTTCGGTTGGACCGACAGTCCTAGTTTTTTTATCGAACCAGTTATATTATAAAGTCAACTACTAATCTGAATCACACAGTAAAAAAGTGTTCAAAATGATACCGAAATCAATATCATTTTGATATACAACAGAAATTATACCGAATTCAAGAGCATTTTGATCGGCTAGAGTGAAAGATCGAGTTTTGAGATCATAATGATCTGATTCGGGATCGTGTATGAAGTCAAACCAAGATAGCTGACGTCCTCCAATTTTTTACTGTCAAATTTTAATGAATAAATTTCCTCACTTCAGTAGTGACTCAATGTGGAAAAGATTTTAAAAATTTGGTTCTTACTATGTGAAAATTACATTTATTTCTAGAAATATTACCCTTTTTATGCCCAAAATTCGATTTCTTATCAATCAGTCGACCTAAAGCTTACAAAATTTAATTTACTTATTTCTAAATATATTTCAGTTTTTATGTCCAAAAAGCCTAAAAAAAGATTCCTTCCCATCGTAGATAATTATCGGGGAACTTTCGGGGACTAGGATAGACGGCTCGGGCTGCTTGGTAGAAGCAACACGCAAAGAAATCTGTCAACTGCTTGGGGTTTTTTTTATTTAAAATTCAGAAGTTAGCTAATAAGGCCATTATAATTAATTTTCTTTTACCAATGTACAGTGTACAAATTTTTATGATTGTTTCCCCTTTTGAAGTTTGCATTTCGTCCCCCAAAAATGGTACCTTCTGAGTTCAAGTGAAAAGGGACTTTTCAAGTCAGACCAGTAAGTTAGAGGAATTAGCGTCTCTTTTAACCCACTTTTCCATTTCTATATTTTCAAAATTTTGAAGAAGTTCTACAATAGCAATATTTGCAGAGTAATTGCAGCTAAAATAAATAAAGCAAGACGTCAATTACTCCAGAAACTTGAAGACAAAGTTGAAAATCAATATTCACGGTTCTGCTCAATGCCGCAATGATCTTAATTAAAGAAAATAATGAATAAGTGAAGTCTTGTGATTGTGATAATGAGGAGCAGAACAATAGGTTGTGCAGGTAGAAAATGGTATTTTCGTGTAGTAAGCAGGAGACCAAGAATACTCGAAGGGTTAAAGCCATTGTCCATTCTGAGATTGGGAACAATCCCCCAAGTACTTATTTCCTTCTCGTTTCGCACTTCTTGCCCTGTAGATTCTAAACATCCTCCACCCACGCCTTGGTCTCCTCCTTTTCCTCGTAGAGCATATCAAATCGAATCGAATGGAATTTACAGGGAACCGAAGGGGTCGACAATACCGACGCGACGCGACGCGCGAGCTCTTTCTCGTGGTTCAGCTTCGTCGAGTCCGCGAATGCGCTCTGGAAGCTCAAAATCTTTCGTGCGGCAGTCAAGCGGCTTGTATTCTGCGCCATACTCTGAGCCCCTTTGCGCTCGATTCAGCGAACTAATTGGCATTTACCCGTCGGGCACGTATTTCCGTCGTCGGCCGTCCAAACTTCCGCGTCCCTCACTTCCAATGATAAATAAAAGGGTTCCCTCCCACCCCCTTTTCGCAGTTTACGAGGTGCGGGATACGTGCTCGGTCGGCCACTTATTCGGATAAGGGTGTTTTGAGAGAGCGATAACTCCCTCTAACCTGCCCGATATTTAAATCCGTAAATGTCTACAGTCCATTTATACTATCCTATATATAGATCTACTATCAGTCCAAAAAATATAGAGACCTCAATTTTTGTACAGATTATAGTGAAAATCTCAGCAGAAAATATTGTAAAAATATGAGACAAAGTACATGTTGCAGTTGAAGAGATTCATCTTATACTGATATAGAGTTTTGAAATTTTCATTCGATTAACATATTATTTTCTGATGAGCAAAATGATAAAAAGCACTATTATATTACGATCATTTGAGAGTACTCAACTTTGAAGGGCTGTCGTCCCTTTAAATACATTTTTTTAACCTGCAAATAGTGTATCAGTTTCTTTGATTCTGTCTGTACACAACAGTAAATTTTAGATTTAAAAATAATCACTTATTATTGAGTTAATAATAAAATAGCAGTGAGGTGTCATTTCGGAAACTAAACAACGTATGGATATAATTCTCGAGCCAAATTGCATATTGTAAGCTTCGTAAAATGGATTATGTGCAGTGTCAATGAGCAACAAGTTGCGATTAAGTGTTTAAAAAATAGTTTTCTTCTTCGGGAAATGTTCTAATATGCATTGATTAGAAAATTCAAAGGAGGGTATTCTAACACAAAGAACATTTCCCAACCTCAAGTTTAAATTATTTGGCAATATGTTCAAAATTGTGTACTAAATAAATACAAAATTTAGTGACATTTTATTAAACAAAATCTACTTTGATATAAATGTTTTAATATAAGAAACCATGCAGTTAATTAAAAAGTGAACATGCCATTACTAACTTCGCCATGCACTAAAAACTTGTCATCTACCTTCTTGCACTCAACTTTTTTAACGAATCTAGCTTCGTAAAACTTAAAAGGCTCTTAGTTTTCTATTATTAACACGTTTAGTAACTATGAGTGACCGTAAAATATGATAAAAGATTGCTCGCACTCACTGTCAATACATCACTAATGCTTGTTAGCATTTTTAGTTTTAGTTTTAGTTAGAATCTATATTGTCTATTGTCCATAAACACGATTCTTCAACCAAGATAATACACGCGATGTAACGTACACAATTCAATATTTACCACAACCCATTCCGTCATTTTCAAATGACGTCAAAAAAAATGTTTTTTAAATATTAATGGCTACTTTCTGCTCATTGACATCATATACACCATTTTCAGAAGCCGAAAAAGTTTAATTGGCATCAAGCATTATCTCCGCTTCGGAAATGATAACCTAATGTTTTTTTGTTATGAACGAAAAGGATTAAAGAAATTCATATTTTTTTTGCAAATTTTTTTGTAATTCATCTTCAGAGACTAACAGCTATTCAAAGTTGAGTATTCTGAAATGATCGTAAGATAATGCTACTTTCTAATCTTTCACTCGTCAGGAAATAATATGCTACTCGACTGAAAATTTAAAAACTCTGCATCAGTATAGGAAAACGTTTCATCTGCAACAAGTACGTTGTCTGATATTTTTTGGATAGATAGTAGATTATAGAAACGCCGTCTTTCCTATGGGTAAGATTTCCATATAAAGCTAGCAGAAATGTGTATTGTGAACAAGACTCGTGTTCTGAAGACACTTTAAGGATTGTTCTATATAATTAAGCGTGTATGTGCTGCAAATTGTTTGTCTCTTTCGTTTTACAATTATCTGCAATTTTCTTTTAGCTTTCAAGTAGCTTACGCGCTTAACTTTCTAAAAAAAACTATTCGATTCGATTAAAAGATTGATCAATCTTAGTTGTAATAAATCAGAATAAGTAGGTTGAAGTAATTTAGCCTCTATTTTTGTAAAATTTGTCCCGAAATTTCCTACTCCTGATACATAAAAATAGCACCATCTAATATATTTACTATACTATAGTTTCTACTATGTAGCTATCTACAGATGATATAAATTCGTGAAACACTCCTTTTCCCTTGGGATAAAGTTTACATGTAAATCTAGAAGAAATGTTTAGAATGAACAAAGCTCGAATTCTGAAGACATTTACAGAATTGCTATATACCATAACGTGTGTTTGTACTGCATATTGCTTTTTTCTTCCATTTTATATTAGGGCCGTGAGAGTGAAACAGTAGGAACAGTGAACCAATCAAATTAAAAAAAAAACAATTATTAAAGTTTTCAAATTTTTTTATTGGTAATTTATATCTTGTTTGTGGATATATCCAAATTTCATACGATTTTCGGAATTTTATTGTTTAAAAAAAAATAATGTCGATTATTGGTGGTGACTTTGTTTTTTTTTTGCTTCTAATTTTTGTAAATTAATATTAATAGGTCCAACATTATTTTAAAACCTACAATTTTTGAAGATTTAAAAATGATATTCAATGTTTCTTCAAGCTTTTTATTTAATCTATAAATTATAATTTATCCTATATATTTATCGATTTATTTATCTAGTTGGCTTTAAATTTCAACAATCGTGTACAAAATTATCTACTCTATTTTTTGTTAAAAATTGCTCAAAATAAATTTTTTGGACAAAGATGAAGTTTATGGTTGAAAATTTATCCGTTTTTCTTGATGATTCAATTATTTTGTAGAAAATTCGTTTTATTCTGGGTAAATCCAACTGTTTTGTAAATTACTTATATTTTAGTAGAAAATTCAACTGTTTGGCTGTAAATTAACTTTTCTGTTAAAATATTATATGTTTTTGCAAGAAAATGAAAATGATTGATTAAAAATTTTTAGCTACATACAAAGAATTGAAAATTAACCTGGTCGCTTGCCTCCAGCCATCGTAGAGGAAACCCATCATGAATCACTAATCGCGCGACTTGTTTCAGTGGAAAATGACACAAATTTGATTTTGATGAAAAAAATCATAAAAAGTATGAAATCCTGGTTTTTTTCATTTATTTCCATAAGTAACTGAAATTTCAAAAAATATTTCAGACAAAAGTAGTAGATGTCGTCAAACACTATTTCTGCAACCAGTCACAGGAGAATGTGGAAAGGCGCCCCCTTGACTGGTGACAGAAATGATGTAGCTCACATAAATTCCCCTTTCCAACTTCTTACCGTGGGTGGGAAGGCACCCCTGTGACTGATCATAGGATCCCCTTTCCAACGTCACATCGGAGACGGTAAGGCATTTCTTTGACTGCACACAGAAATAACGTAGGTCACGTAGGTTCCCCTTTACAACGTTTCATGGGAGGGGGGTAATGCACCTCTGTCACTGCTCATAGAAATAATGTAGGTCACATAGATTCCACTTTCCAACTTCTAATCGTGGGTGGAGAGGCTCCTCTGTGACTAATCATAGGGATAATGTAGATCACGTAGGTTCTCCTCTCCAAAGTTTAATCGGAGTGAGGGTTGCGGGAACGCACTTCTGAGACTGGTCACAGAAATATTGTAGTTCATGTAGGTTCTCCTTTCAAACGTTTCATGGGGGGCAGTAAGGCACCCTTGTTATTGGTCACAAAGATAATTTGAGTCACATAGATTCTCCTTTCCAACTTCTTATCCGAGGCGGAACTGATCATAGAAATAATATAGGCGACGTATAGGTTCCCATTTTATAAGTCTCATCCGGGGTCGAGAACGGACCCCTGTGACTGGTCACACAAATAGGGTAGGTCGAATAGGTACCCTTTTCCAAACTCTCAGGGGGGAACGGTATGAAGGCAGTTCTACAACTGGTCAAAGAAATAGTGTAGATCACATAAATTCCCCTTCCCAACCTTTAATGGGGTGTGTGTTTTTCCATCTTCAACTTCGAATATCCCGAAAACTGTTACTCACAGGCTTAAAATGAATGTAACCTAAAATGTTTATTTTGATGAGATATAAAATATTTTTTCTGAAATATTTTTCGAAATTTCCATTATTAATGGAAATAAATTTACAGAACAGTGATATTATACGCTTTTTATGGTTTTTCCCATAAAAATCGAGTTTGCGTCAATTTTCACTATCATATTCGTAAATAGCAAATCAAAATATATAAATGTACGTAGTTTAAAAAAAATCGGAGGTGCAAAGCTTTCGGAAGTTTACCCTGACAAGAAAGTAGGTATACCGTTATCAATATGTTCACATCAGTAGAAAAAATATGTATAAGCAGACTAGAATGAATTTCAAGACTATCAAATCTACATAAAAATGTACATATGACATTCACACCAACTTCTTCTCTCGAATAAAGACCTTTTCACCTAAAACTAGTTTCATTAAATGAGCAAGCAGTTTGAATCTTAAAATTTTCAACCCTGCATTGAATTTATATTGCTAGAATTAAACATCGCATATGATCATATTACGAATCCCCTGTTCAACGTCTTTGACGTTGTTAGTCAACTTGATTTTTTTTTATTCGTTTGTATTCTTGGTTATTCAATATTCAGTGATGCATGCAATACGCGCATTCGTATTTCGTAGCACCGATTCGCGTAATGTAGTCACCCTCATTTATGCGGCGATACAGTTCCGCCTTTCCTGATATACATCCCTATAGATCTGGCATGATAATCGAGTTCGCATTTTTATTACAGTGTCCTCAAGACCGAAGAAAGCCATTATGGAAGAAATGGAATTCGGAGAAGTTAGTTCCTGGATGTCGCTCTCAATGTCACTGGTACCTTTTCGTATAAGAAATGATGATAGGGGGAGAAAAACCTTCTTTACCCCTTCGTCAGAGAAGGTTTCTCGACATTGCATTCAAACGCGATTGAAATAACATCCGTGCCAATATGGCACATTCGCAGCCACCTATCGATAGGTCGCATGTGTCTGGATGATCTGGCAGTCGTGATCCTCCCTTGGCTGGAATCCGATACAATGCTAATTAAAGAAGGGGTTATTCCCAAGCCAACGAGCACGAAAGGAAATTTGTAACACGCGTAGAATACAATGAAATCGTTTACGAGCGCAATATACCACCGGTATTGAAAAGGGGTCCTTACCAATGTGCTGGGTATCCTTTAAATTTCTTCTTTGCTTCTTTCGAAACGTTTCAGATTCAGATGCACAATGCTGTTTCGGGCGCGAGCCCACTTTCATCAAGAACCGTAACGGATCTCGGTATCCTCCACTTTGCACCTGAACCAAGTCGAGCCAATTTCCCGGCAATTATTAGAAAATATTGTTCTTGCATAATTCATCTCGGATGCTGCGAGACCTTTCGAGGAACATCGTGAGAGTGGAAGAGAGAAAATATAACGAGTAACGTTGTGGCATGTTCTTTATTCAATTCTCTCGAAATGTCAGATAGCTGTTGTGTGCATTTTACATGTACACAACAGCACAAGTGATATTGCAGAAGTGATATTACACAAGTGATATTTATCGCATGAATAGCATTTAGGTTGTTTATAGGGACATGAAAAATAAGGAGGATTTTTTTTTAATGGGATGCTTTTCTTTGCACACTCTAACTTCGTATTAAGGTCGTTTCAGAGCGAAAATACCCAATAAGTTCATAAACCATTGACTAGCTCTTTTAGCATCAAATTCTTTTTCGAAGTACCAATCTCAGCCGAATATTGTACTCGTATGTCGATTCAATCGTCTCCAAAGAAAGGAAAAGAAGAGAAAGCTACTTTGAGGTTCAACGTACAATGACTGATTTTTGCCGGTATAGGCGCCTCAGACCCATTATCGTGCGAGAAAGCAACGAAAAATAAGGGTGACACAGTGCAAGGTAGTCTCGATTCTCAAGCCAAGCAGACAGGCAAACTTCTCCGTCCTTCTCTTATATGTTCTCTCCCTATCTTTATATAAAAGCCAAGTAGGTATGTATAAAGTGTCAGAAACACGTATCACTTCGGTGCACTAGCACTCGGCAGCTACTTTAAAGATGTCACCGTTTGCAAAATTGGACAGGATAAGCAACATCCACTTCGCAATCGGATGCTAGTGTCACTGTTGCCAAAATAACCCCTACAATTCACATCCTTTGAGATTTTTCTCTAAAATAAGCTTTGTACGACACTTCCATTTTGATAGTAGACATTTATATTTTTTCTTGTATTCTGGACTGTTCCTATTATTCTCCTGTAATAAAAGGACTACTTCGGTATGTTTTGTATTATATAATATGAAAAAAGATCTATCCTACTTTCCCTAATATTTATTTTAGGGACATTAATGAAAACAAATAAAAACTTGTTCTAATTCTTTTTAAATTATCTTTTGAACTGTTTATTCTTTTCTCAAATTAGCATTTGCACTAATTTTTTAGATTTAGAATGACCATTAGGTAATTGTCATTTTAAATGGCCATTTCTTATTTGTGTTGTTTATTCGAGTTGACTTTTGTTACGTCGCTTCACAGAGGAATCTTAATAACGATGAAAATGTTCTAACTTTATTTTTGGCCGCATCTTGACATGATTCGACGTCAGAAGTTTAAAAATAAAATTTAAAAAAAATATTCATCTTAAGACTTCAAAAATAGTATGGTTCCGTCTTACAAGCTAGGCATTCAGAATATCTTCAAAATGCCTTGGATTATTATTTACTCAAGACAAAATCACCGATATCAGGGGTCCCTATATCAGAGTTTTATTGTATTCAAATAATAATTAAATTTTATGATATTTTTCAATTGGCCGAAGAATCAAATATAAGAAATATTTAACAAATTTTTGTACCTATATTAATAAGTATATTTTAAATTTTAATATAAATACCAAAACCAATTATATGCATTATATCGTTTTCCATATTACATATGTTTATTAACTAAATTAAATAATGTAAAATTACTTTTATTTAATAAAATCTTGTATTAGAGAATAAGTAAATCAACATATTTTGTGAAATTAAACTTCACTGAATAATAATACTGAAAAATAATAATAATAGGCATCTAATTTTGTTAGTTTTTTTAATTGAAAAAATTACAGAAACTTTGAGAATGTATCTAAATAAAAAAAATAAATAAAATCTTAATGAGATTTTCTCTTTTTTCCTTAAATAATAATCTGACTGAGAAGTTTCTGTAATATTTTCAGTTCAATAAATTTATAAAAATGTACTATATAGAGATATCTTTTAAAATTAAATCGAGGGAAGCTCAACGGTGCTAATTCCAATGAACCAAATTTTACAGAAGAAGCGTAAAAGCTTTCTAGTGGTACAATTTAAAAACGATTAAATATAAAAAAAAAATTGGTGTGGGTAGTGGGCTCAGTGTAATAAGCATAACGTGCTAAAGCAGATAGGCGTTGCATACATCCATACATATACCTTGGTATTATAAATGAAAATAGTGCATTTTAATATAATGCATTCATTCACTTTGAATTATGTGAAAGGGTAAAATTTAAAATAGTAAAATGCCCCCCTCCGGGAATCCCAAAATGAACTTGGGCTATATTTTTCAGACTATTTAAGAGGTAGTTTGGCCATATGAGGAACCACCACTACCTCACCTATATATATATATATAAGTTTTCGCACTTTGAACATTTTTTTCGGTTAGATAATTTTTTTAGGCTTGAAAAACTCAGTGTCTTGACTCGAAAAATTCACACGTATTTCTCTTTAGGAGGAGTATATGCCTGATTTTTTTCGTTGCGATATCATTATCAGTTCTTGAGAAAAACAATATATTGTAAAAATGATGGTTTTTAGCTCATATATATATATATATATATATATATATATATATATATATATATATATATATATATATATACATGCATGAGGTAGTGACGGCTACTCATATGGTCAAACTACCTCTAAAATAGTCTGAAAAAGATAGCCCAAGTTCACTTAGGGATTCCCGGAGGGAGGAATTTCACTATTGTTAATGGGGGGTACCATTTTTAAATATTTGAATACATTTCAAGACTAAAATTTAGACAGAAAATTTCAAAACCTTAATTTTTTCACTAAAATTTGCTTAAAACAGCAAGAAGGTATATGCTTTTTAAAGAAAACTCGATTTCATCAAAAAGTGGAATTGGCACTATTTAGCTTTACTTATTCAACTGGTTGGCAAACTTTTATTGCACAAATTATGTTGATTATACTGATAACCATTTACTTGGGGGAATTCATTACAATTTACATCGTAGATATTTTGGGTGAGATATATATTCAATTTTCAATGTGTTGAATATAAGTGAAAGAATTATAAATGTTTCTGTTTGCTTAATCAGTGTAACAAGCAAGAAGCCATTAGAAAGTACAGTGATTGACACTCAGTGAGTGTAAGATAGGATTGAATCAAGTCTAAAGTATCGAGGCAAATAGCATTTAAATTTACCATCAAGCATCCACCATCCTTCCCCCACTTTCCTTCGCTTTTTCATTGCTTCGCGTAGTCAATCGGCAGGTGGATAAGTAAATACCGGGGGACATCCATCGGCCGTTGCTTGGATAATTATCCGTTTTTCTACGAGATTTGTTTGTCAGACACTCGTTGGTTTCGCGATTACTTTTATTCCCCGGGGATTTGGTTCCTCCTGTCCGACGACACTTTGGAAGATCGTCGTGAGGCATTGATTAAGATATCGAATGACAAGGGGTGCGTTTATTTTCCTCGATCGTCAACATGCCTCTCTTTCCAGTTTTCATCCTTTTCAAATTGTCGCGCGGCTACCGCAACCAAATGTGATTTGCATTTGAAATTGATTGAACCCGCGAGATTCGAGATTCTTCTCGAGGAGACATCAAGGATGACATTTCTTTCTCGAGAGAACGTCTTCAAATGAAATTCCGTTCGCTGAGTTAAATCGCTTAAACTCGACGTTTAATTTGCCCAGAGGCGGTACGATGAGAAATTGAGATCAAGTCGTACTCAGATTACGAAGAACGAATTTTTCTACTCTTCCCACAGAAATTCAAACCAATTTAGCTCTGGATTTCTAAATTTAATTTGTTTCGATTAACTGCAGAATTCTATTTTCGAATATACATTTTAAATATTATAAAAAATGTCTTATTAAAGGAAGATTTGTATGTCAAACCATTTATCTGAAGGGGCTGTCCATAGATTACGCAATTTTTGCTGACTTGAGGAGGGGATTTTCTTTTTGCTTCTTATAAATTTACAAAGCAGTTTAACTTTCAATCGAAAAGTTGCATTTTTGATCAAAAAATATGAAATTTCTACCAAAAGAGATAAGTTTTCAAATCAAAAGGATGAATTTTCAAGAAGACTTGAATTTTCAATTAAAAACTATTTTTCAGTGAATAAAAAAAAAGAAATTTAATCCAAAATATTAAATTTTCAAGTAAAAAGGGATATTTCTTAAACAGTTAAATTTTCAACCTATTAATTGCATTTTTAACCAAATAATGGAATTTTCAGACAATGAGATTCATTTTCTCTCAAAAAGGATGGATTTTCAACAAAATTTTTAACCATACAGTTGTACCAATTTTGTACCAAGTTGTTGAATATTATTAAGTCAAGCAGAATAATTTTCTATACAAAAGATTAAAATTTTCTACAAAAAATTTAATTTTCATTGAAAAAGTTCAATTTTTAAGCAAAAACTTGAAAAAATACGATTTTTTAGAGAATTGTACAATTTTCAACCGAAGAGACGAATTTTCAACGACAGTTATATCATTTTCTAACAAAATATATATATTCTCTACCAAGAAAAATAATTTTTCTACGAACAAAGTAGAGTTTTTAACAAAATATGTACATTTTCAAGTCAATAGTTGAATTTTTAACTAAAAAACTATAAGTTCTACCAAAAAGGGAATATTTAATTGAAACTGGATTTTTTAGCACAGTATTTCAATTCTCGGCCAAAAAATTAAGTTTCTAATAAACTGTTGAAGTTTCGAGTCAAAAATTAGGATTTTCTACAAAATACTGGAATTTTCATTCCAAAAATTTGAATGTTCAACAAAACAGTTTATCATCAACAGGCGGAAATTAATTTTGAACCAGCTAGTTGCAATTTGAACCAAAAATTATGAAATTTCTACAAAAAGAGATTTTTCCCGTAAAAGAATAATTTTCTTATTTTTTCGTAAACGATACACGCTATCACGAAAGAGCAAACGGTATTTTCGATAACACTTCCTTCGACGTGCATACTTTAGAACGTGCATATATCGTTGTTTGCGAGAAAAAATGAAAAAATACGATATTATGACTCAGGAAACAAATTTTAAGTATCTCAATTAGGTCCAAATTTAGAGATGTTTTAAGCAAAAATGCGTTTCTTCATAGGAAATCGAATATATATATTTGTTTTTAAGTATTGCCTTAATTATTGCAAAATACGAGGAAAATATGTTGGATTTTCATTCTCTCTTTCGGCTTATTGTATCGTCAACGTAATTTCCTTGTTGGTGGAATACTAAAGAATTCCAAAGAAATTATAATTAATTCCAAAGAGAACTAGGTTAATTATAACAAATTTAAAAATTAATCTCCGGGAGAGTATGATGAAATAGAAAATCAAATGAAGAACCTATTGAGTATATAACTTATTCTTACTTCGATGCCTCGGTATAATTTTTCCTCCTGGAAAAAATTTGTAGTTTGCCTCAGTACGAGGAATGTGACAATACCTGTTTGCCTTTGTGCATATAATCATTCGATTTCTGTTGGCAAAATTAGGTTCTGTACTCCTTTCTTCGAGTTAAAGAACATGCCGAAAGTGTAAATTAGGATTCGGCAAAATATGCCGGAAGAGGATACAAGTCGTTTCAAAATACTTCTATAGCCATAGTTTATTTCTACGTGAAATTCTGCCGATTCTACTGAAAATTTTTTAATTCATTGCAAATATAACTTTTTGTAAAATAATATAATTTTCAAATACAAATTAATCAGAAGTTTAAAACAGCAATAGATTTAAAAAGCTATATATAAGCATTTAATCCATCTTTTAAATTTGGTATAAATGTTATTGTATGGAAATTATTTTTACGTTTTTATCATATTGAGAAGGTATTGTCTATTTGAAAACTGACTATCGCGAATTTCTTGAAAACTCCACATTTTTGGACCTATGAATAAAAAAACCGGTTTTACGATGGTGTCTGTCGTCGCCGTTGACGCAGTCGTCTGTAGACTGAATAAGTTTTGCAATACTGAGCGGATTAAGTTGCAATTTGGCACATAGTCTCAGGGACAAAAAAGAAAGATCAAGTTCGTTAACCAGTTTCTTTGCATAAAAATTGAAAAAGTTAGAGCATTTTCAACATTGTTTAAACTATTTGTTTGAGATTCAAAAATTCTATTGACAGCTATTTGTAGTAATTGGAAATTTTAACAATTTATCCCTACAACTTTTTTCGAAAAAGAATAAAATGATCAAAGTTATGGCATTTTCAGAATCAAGAAAAAACGAAAATGAAAATTTAGAGGCTAACAGCGCGTTTATAAAAAAAGTCAGAATAATAAAAACGTTGCTATTTACAAAGCCAGCAAGATTATTATAACTTTTAAAATTTTTGTGAAAAATCAAAAACTCAAATTTTGGATCAGACCAGAAATTCAAATTTTAGAATAAACCAGAAAATAAAGAAAAATCAAAACTTCCCATTGCGGTCAAACTATGTAAAATAAGTAAATTGAATTTTTTGACAAAAGATACAAGCTGCGAAAAAATTAATAGGCAAAAGCTTCTCATCCAAAGAAAAACCTGCACCTTTATTATCAATCATCTTTTCATAGGACGAAGTTGTTCATCCAAAAAGGATCTACGAATTTATTCTTTATACTTTTTAGATAAGACTTTTCTTTTAATCGTAAAAAAAGAAGGAAAATAAAAAAATTAGATTTTTGAAAAAACGATACAAGAGATGGAAAAAATGGCTATAAAAGCACTGGTTACAAAAATATATTGAGAAAATAAAAAAATTAACTTTTTGGAAAAACAACACAAGCATATTTAACAAAATTTTTCGCCTAAATTATATGTAAAAATTTTCTTACAGTCCATTTACGCTTATTTACTTTAAAAAATTTAATTTATGAATAAGCGACACAAGTCGCAATAAAACATTTAATTACAAAATTTCTTTTTATAGGATGAGAACGATTTTTAATTATAAAAACAAGATAATGGAAATGCGTATGTTTCAATATCAATACATACTATGCATTGCATCATTGCATAATATGTGCCCGCACAGCAGGCAGCTTTTTTTCTATTCTTTTATCTGTGATTAAATACTAAGATGTTCTCTTTCTCTTCATTTTTATTGGTTTTACATTGATTGAAAACAATGTAGCGCTTAGAATTTAAATTGAAAGAGGAAATTGAATGTTCTTTGCTAATTATAAAAAGCTCAAACATCGCAGATTATCTGTCGACGAGTTTCTGTATCCCCTATCAGCAAACATCTTTTTTATAGAGATTATTTCAAGAGTACCCGCGCCCACAATTGGGAATTGGGAACAGAAGTGATACTCTTTTATTCGTGACGGGTAAATGTTCCTAACAAGATCGGTCCTTCCCCTAATCGAACCCAATGACGAGTGTCAGGAACATGACACGACAAAGAAAGACAACGGCCCCACTGATATCCTCCATCATGCAGTACATTATATAGGTGTCGCGATTCCATTGTATGACACCCGCTATCGCTATTATACTGGATCGTGTAATCTATCGGATCGGATAATAGTCAATTCATCGCATATTCACAAAAAAAGCTTTTAGAATGTTTCCATTTTAACCCAAATTATTCTGGGAAAGTCATGGAATATCAGGGAAACAGTGAAAGAGTCGGGAAATTTTAGAAAAATTCAAGTTAAAGTTTAGGGGTAATTTACATATTAAGAAATTTTCTGAATTATTATTCCTATTTATTAACTAAAGAATTATCTTGATTTGAAAATTCAACTATTTTGTTTAAATTTCACCTTTTTGGTTTTAAAATTCATTATCTGTTTTGGTTAAGGATTTAACTTTTCTTTCAAATTCGTCTTTTTGGTTGAATCCAACTGATTTGGTTTGAAATCTTATTCTTTTTTAATAGATTAAATGTCAACTATATTTCAGAATCCTTTTTCTTTGGTTATAAATTTAACTATTTTACTGAAAATTTGTTTTTTTTTTATGATTACAAATTAATTTCCCGTGCAGAAATCGCCAGGTGTCTTCCCGAATCCAGGCTTGGGCCAGGCAGGGGGACCTTAGTCTGGCTCTAGCTTGTATTTCTCAATGGATCGACCTCGAGCCCGGCTAGATAGATAGTGGCAAAGTTTGTAAAATTTATGGTAGATGGCGTTGGATTATTCTGTGCATTGGAAGTCAACTTTGGGAAGTCCTGAGAAAGTACGGAGTCAATGGGTGGCTCCTACTATCTATAAAAACAATATATACGGGTAGCAAGGCGAGTGTAAGGGTAAATGAGAAATCGAGTGACTGTTTCGATATTATGTAATGCATTAGACAAGGATGCGTTATGTCTGCATGGCTATTTATATTATTCATAGACAAGTGTTTAAGAATGGCCCTTTTCGACGAAGAAGAAGTGGATCTCGAAACAGTAAGGGAACGTGGCTTAGCATAGGTCTCAATGTTAACGTAAATAAAACAAAAACTATTGTGTTTGAAGGAAAGGGTGAGAAAACGATATGCAACATGGTATTGAATGATGAGATAATTTAACAGGTTGATAAATTCGTATACCTTGGTAGCTTATCTACTAGGAGACGGGAAGATAGATAGACGCATAGACGAAGGTGAGAAGGTTATTGGTAGAGCAGGGCCGCTTATCAGAAGTAAAAATATATTAAATAGGGCTAAAATGGCAAAACATAATTCTTTATTTATACCGACTGTACTATACGGTAGCGAGACATGGACATATCAAGAAAAAGATAAGAGTAAAGTTAACGCGATTGAAATGAGATTCCTACGCATAATATGCCGGAAAATGCTGATGAACAAAGTGAGTAACAAGATAATTTTCAAAGAATGCGGTGCAGAAGAGATTCTAGTTGACACATGGGGAAGAAATCGGGTAAGATGGTTTCGGCATGTTGAGAGAAGGCGAAATAAACGACTAACGAAAGAAGAGTATCAAGGTAAAGTAAATGGCAGTGTGCCCGGAGGCAGACTACGGAAAGAATGGTTAGAATATGTGAATGAGACCCTAGTTAGAAGAGACATAAGAAGCCACAGAAACACGAGAGCCAGAATGAAAAAATACATGGACGTGAAAGAAGCTATATAGAAGCATGCCAGGACAGAAAGGTATGATGGCAAATAGTTAATAAAAAGAGTGTCAGTAGAGCAATTGACGCCTGAATCAAAAGACCTTGGATACTTATGGACCCAAGTGGGGAACCTCACAGGACGACTTTGTGGATCTTCACTTGGGGTTTTTGCTAGAGAGATTGATCAGCAACCTAGGTCAAAGCAGTATTGCGGAATGAGCGTGTTAATTAAATAAATTATACGAGAATTCTAGATCAATCTAAAAATGGTATAATCCCTTTCTCACATTACTCCCTTCCCCACCGAGTTAGTCATATCTAGCCCGAAAGGGAAATGCCCTAATGGTGTAACAATAAAGTAATAATCCATTAGTCACTATCCAACTTTGTGTTTGTTTACAAGAGTGTCATTTCAGAAAGTCGCAAAATGCCTAAAATAATATAAGGCACTCGTAGAGTCAGAGACATGAAACAAGGTCCACTGTTTCAAATGTACGTGTGGATTTCGAAATTAAGTAAATTAATTAAAAATAATAAGTGAACATTACGGTATCGTAATTTTAACCTTAAAATAATATTTATGTAATTAAAGAACAGGATTAAATTAAATTTAATTAAATTAAAGAATGTTCAGAATTTTGAATATATCAAAATTTTTCCAATTCGGTATTTTTAATTTTTTACAATTTTATTATGGGCGAATTTTATCATACGATACTTTTTCAATTCGAGAATTATTATAATTCAAGAGTTTTCGAATTCGCGATTTTTGTAATTCAGG
>JAAAKG020134612.1:0-13787 GCA_010014905.2 Druon quercuslanigerum | reverse complement strand
TTTTGTTGCCATCTCATAACGTTTATATAACTTTATTCTGCCCTTGTAATATTGCATTAAACCGCAACCCTATTTGACTTCTCCTGCGAAATCAGCCATCTTTGGTCATGCGCGGTAGTATTTTAGTTCCTAATTTCTGCACTCTATTACACGTAGATACCATCGATATTTAGAAATCGACCGATAAAACTTTTGGGAGCACCGAAATGGGCTGTAGAGAGAGAGAGAGAGCGAGAGCGAGAGAGAGAAAGAACATTTGTGTGCGCGCGCGCGAGTGTGTGTGACATTGTTATTGCCAAATTCGTTACTTGAACTTTGAATTTCAAGTTGCATCGGAATCGACGCAGGTCGGAATTTTCAACTCGAAAGTGAGTATTTATTATTTCAAACCCTTAACTGAGCGAACTAGGTACTTTTTTGAATTTCACCACCTGTTCACGCTGTCAGACTACACGGCCGTCAATAGGTGTTGCTAAAGGACAGACTTACTTCGGAAGAGAGTGGAAAGAAGGAGAGAAGAAGAGAGTAGAGCGGTTGAGGTACATTGCGTATAAAGCCTATGCTTATATGCATGCAACCATGTTAACCATGGTCGCGCTTTTCTTCCTCCTGGCTGTACATGTTCTACCCTCAAATAATTACCCTGGCGGACCGAAGGAACCGAAGGAGCCTCTACAAAGTACCCTTGAAGACCCCACTAAGTCTCCCTTTGGTTTCTTCTTTAAAAATTAAAAAAAATCAGCAAGATCAACTTTAAAATTTTTGAAATTCGAGTTCTACTTTAAAATTTCCATTAGAAACTCTCGAAGTAATCGCAATACTTTTTTTCAGCATTAAAATTTTTTAAAAACGTCAATAACTTCTGCACGAAGTTTAAAAGTAAACTTCAAGATTTGCAAACAAGTGTAAATAAACATATGTAGTTATTAAATTAACGTACAAAAAGAAGCCAATATTTTAAATTAGCAAGTAGATTGTTTCATCTCGTAACCTCAAAGACACTGCTTGACCGCTCTAACCTGCATCGCAGCGTTGTTGTCTGAGATTTTCACTGCGTGGCACTAGCATCCAGACAAAATTGTTAAGTTACCGATGGAACGCTTATTAACTGCCACTTAAAGAAAATTCACTTGAAGCCACCTTCGGCCTATGTAAATGGCAGGTATTTTATTGTTTAAAGTTTTTAACGCTGCAAGAAAAAGTATTGCGAATACTTTTTGAGTTTGTGATGGAAATTTTAACGAAAAATCAAAATTTCACAAATTTCAAAGTTAATCTTGCTGCTTTTTTTAGTTTTTTAAGAAGGAACCGAAGGGAGACTGAGTGGTGTCTTTAAGGGTACTTTGTAGAAGCTCTTTTTGGTTCCTACGTTCCGCCAGGGTGATGAAATCAAAGAAGTTGAGTTTTTTAACGCCTGTGGAAAAGAGCATAATTTTGTTGGAAAACAACTTTAATTATAAAATTATTTTTATTAGTCGTTGCTGTCCGCATTCGCAAGTTGGCTCGTTTCAGCCTTGAGCTTGGTAATGCAGCGTCAGCAATAATTTTTTAGGTTACGAGCGAGTAAAATGATTTTGTAACTTGTACATAGTCTGATTAAAAAAATAGGATTTTTGAATCTGATTTTTTTTTAAATTTAAAAAATAATAATTTGTTATAGAATATGATTAAGAGGTCCGCCTTTTTAGTTTTCACTTTTTTTGCTTTTATTTGCTAAATGTTTCGGCAAGGAATGTATGATATTTTTATACATATACAATTTCCCCCTTTTACATAATAATAATAATAATAATAATAAAATAAAAATTTGTTTACACCTTTTTAAGACAAATAGTACTTTTTTCTTAATTACTTCATATTTTTCTATGATAAGAATTTTTGATTTACTTATTTTAAGTTTTATAACTGGCACACCGTATGTCATATTCTTACAGAAAAATGTGGGAAACATTTAGAACAATGTAATAAATGGATTATCAAGGCATTGAGAAAATAAAAATAGTAAAAAATCACTAGAAAAGACAAGAATCATCTAAATCCTCTAAATCCTTTTTTGTTTGAAAAATTTGCTGACTAAAAAAGTAAAGCTTAGGGTAATGTGTGTGTATCTTAATTTTAGTATATTTTAAAAGTGAGGTCCATAGTTTTCTTCCTAAATGTATGCTTTAGAACTAGAACTGCAATTCCACATTATTATAAGAAATACGAAAAACAAGGATGGGTAGATATATATTATATATACCTAATAGACGTATTCTTCCAAGGATTCCAGATATGTGGCTGGAGCACGATGGCGCGAAGTTCAATTAGTATTGTGTTTGAGGTTAAATTTGCATAAGCTTGGTAAATAGCAAGTCTTAGTTTAAATGTGTATATACAGCACTGAAAGCTACAAGTTCAAAGTAACTGCAGACATTTGTCATTCCGTTGCTTGATGCCTAGTTGCAAACATGAATCTAGAACGAAATTGTGAAATTTGTCGTTTGAAATTTTCTCAGCAGGGGATAGTAAATCGACGTAAAAAAAGCAACAGGATTTTTAGAAATCGAAATTGAGTGTTTTTTAGTGCTTAATATTTGACAAAAAGTTTGTTGCAAAATATAGTCGCAATCGACATGTGGAAACTAAGCATCTCAACAAGATGAGAAGAAAAACCGATTTCTTTTCGCTTAAAAACCCCTAAAATGTGCATTCGATGATATAATTTATTTACAAAACTAGACTTCAAGAGGAAACTATTTCTTACGACCTATATGTCTGTAATTTACATTTATTTATATAATTTCTTTATAAAATCAATTAATAATATCCGATCGTAAATTGTCATGCTCACGTAACACCCTAACGATGAAAGTATTCAATTTCAGAGTAGAATTATACTTTAAGGACGAATAATATATAATTATTATAATGTGTAATAAATATATATGTAAAGTATGAATAACTTTACAAGTTAATAATTTTATTTTCTAGGAGATGAAAAATAACAATTTTAAACATCGTAATTTCTTTTTCTATTTGTATTATTTAACAATTAAATAAACAGTAAAATGAAACATCTACTCTCACAAATCTCCAAAAAGTTATTTTTTAATTTTTTAAACAATAAATTCAATACCATCTTATAAATAATTAAAATATTAATTAAACATTTTCAAACAAAAATTAGAATTTTGATTTGAGAAACCAGATCGGACATTCATATAGGGTGTCCCATTTATGTGAGTTGTAGGGTGAATTAAAATAAATGAAACTCAGATCGGGAAAAATCAAAATAATAACGCCTAACCCCACCAGTACACAAAGCGAATACGATAGCTTGGATTTAGAAGGTGCCGCTGCACTTCCGATCCATAATAAGATTTTAAATAATGTCCCGATGAAACCAATGATTAGAAATATAGTTTCGATCACACCCCAAAATTTGGGAGCAATCCCAAAAACGTTAAACAGATCGATAGGTCGCGGTAGAGGTTACCCAGAAAAGACGTAGAAACCGATTAGCCAGATGGGCACTGGAACTATTAGAATATGACTACGAAGTCATTTATCGTAAAGGTAGTTCGAATTTCGTCCCTGATGCTCTTTCGAGATCAGGAGAACCAGTAAAAAAATATAGCGTTTGCATTAGCGTCTAGCGTAGAAAAACCGAAAGCGGAAATAGCAGACATAACAGACGACTGGTACTCAACTAAAATCCGACAAGTTAAAAAAAGACCAGAAGTACTAGAAAAATGGCGAATCAGAGATTCGCCACTCTATTTTTACAGAACTGGCCCATTAAAATCTACTCTTTTGCCAGACTCTAACCCTTGGAAACTCGTCGTACCTAAAAAATTACGAGCACAGGTCTTAAAACAAAATCACGATGACTTACAATCAGGACATTTAGGTTCCGAAAAACCACCGCGAGAATTTCCGAATGCTACTTCTGGCCAGGGATGTATTCGGAGATAATCATTTACGTAAAAAATTGTAAAATATGCGAAAGAATCAAACCGAGTAACCAACCGAAAATAGGACTAATGGGAAAAAGAATCCTTGAAGAACCGTGTACCATGATTGCTGCAGATATCATGAGCCCATTACCGATTTCAAAAAAGAGAAGTAACCAATATTTAATAGTTTTTGTAGATCTTTTTACAAAATGGGTCGAAATAATCCCAATTAAAAAAGCAAACGGGACTACAGTAGAGTCGGAATTTCATAAACGTGTAATTTCGCGTTGGGTAACACCGCGGATTCTTCACACCGACGATGGCACGGATATTTGTCAACAAAACTTTAAGAGAACTTACAGAAAAATTCGGCATCAAACACACTAAAACACCCAAATATTACCCCCAAGCTAACCCAAACGAGCGTTATAATAGGACAATCAAAAAAATTACTAAAGCCTACCTAGATAACGATCATTTCACATGGGACGAACATATAGATGATTTGCAGTTTTCCATAAACACCAGCAAAAATTCTTCGACCCAATTTACCCCAGCTTTTTTAAACTTGGGTCGCGAGTTAGAACCACTACAATCCCTAAGAAAAAAATTATGAAAACGATAGAAAAATAGAATTTCAAAGCATAGACAAATGGACGGACAGATTAAGAAAACTACAAATTATAAAAGAAGAAGTCCAGAAAAATTGGGACATAGCTAATAAAAGACAAGCGAATAGTTATAATTTGAGAAGACCGGTAGAATTTAGAATAGGTGACAGTAGGTAAGCTCTACGATCAACACGAAGGTCCTTTTATTATTAAAAAGAAAATCTCCCCGACCATTTACGAATTAAAGAACCTTAAGGGAAAAAGTGTAGGTAAGTGGAACGTAAACGATTTTAAATTAGAAAGAGAAAAATACAGATAATGGCGCATACGTGTTTATAATACTAATGAATTTAGATTATAATAATTAGAAATAAAAAAATGGCAAAGGGGGCAAGGGATCAATGGCATTAGAAATAAAAATTGACTCAAAACTTAAAATACCGTCTAAATTGACACTTCATAAACTAACTTACTAGATTATAAAAACAAAAAGACAGTACGAATTTTCTACCTTTCAGAAAATGGAAAATTCTATACGATGCCAGCTATGCCAAAAAAACCTTAATGGACGAAACATATTTCTCCACCTACAAAGCTGCCCGGCCGCAAATTGGCTGATACTAAGGGGATCCGGCGTACCACAAAGAAAGATCCGATACCACCCCCACAGGCATGTAAGGAAATTACTTACCATGGCGACACCTCGATAGAACCAGAACAATCATCGCTAACGACCTTGGAAGCAGAACTAGAAGGGGAAGGAACGGTGGGAGGTGACATGTTCCCACTAACTGACTACAGAAACCAGGAAGCGTACGAGGAAAAAACCCTTAATAAGTGCTACTCCATATTCGAGGATTACAACGGAGGATACCACAACCAATTAACCTGGATTAAAAACAAAGAAAAAGAGGAATACGAACTGAGGGAAAAAATGTTAAAACTCACTCTAAAATTCGAACCAGAAACCTACCAGCACAGCCTCCAAGTGAAAAAGCAGTTTGAAATACAATTGAAAAATCTAAGGCTGGAAGCAATGGAAAAAAACAAGAGAATGGAAGAAAAGCTGGAACAAGAGGCACGCGCATCGTGGGAACGCAGTCTAAAATTAAAAAAGGAACACACGACAAAACACCAAATAAAAGACGCAGAAAAAAATGGACCCTAGAAGAGGATAAACAAATCCAATACGAAAAAATAATGATAAGATCCTCCGTCCACTACGGCAAGAGCGAAGAGGAAAAAGAAAAAATAAACCAAAAGTGGAAAATACTACACAAAAAAATAATAAAGATATCCAAAGCCACAAAACCACCCTTAAAAAATAAATGTCCCATATATATTGTTGATACTGGACCATGAAAACGTGGCAAATCTCATAACTCGGAGATACGTGTGTGTGTATAAAACCTCCTTCTGAAATAATTAGATATATAGTTTCATACGACACATACATATATATATATATATCAATACCTTACTCACTCACAATCCCAAACGACATCTTCTTCTTCTTTTTTTTTTATTATTTGTTATAGGAACAGAGGAACCATGGAGGAAAAATGGAACAGTGATCATGGAGAACACTAAACTTTTATAAAATAACGCAAGGACAGACCCAGAGAACTCCAAATGTCAATATTGTGGCAAACTTATACCGAGACAAATTTACTTAATACACGACACTTTTTGTAATGAACGACCTTTTAGATACAGACAAAATTACACGACTCCAAACGACGACGGACAAACTTACGTACAAGGGGGTTGGAAATACATTAACAGAAAAATTAAAAACCTACTGGACCTTGCAGTAACCGAAACCAACCAGAAAAACAAAATAACGGAAAATAACATAGAACTGGACATATACATAGACTCTCAGACTATAATAGCGTTGGACAGAGAACTCGACCAAAGCCCAGTTATATACCCAAGCCCCTGTGGGGGAGGGGGCAGTGTAACAGAATTGTCAACGAAAATGTTTTTCTAAAATATGTCAAACATATAATCATTAAGCTTCTATGAAATTTCTTTAAAATATATATTTATTTCATTTTTATTTGCTTACAGATAAGCTGTTTTCAAATTGTGCAAATTTTTTGTTACGACATCAAGTTCTTCCAATTCGACAAGCAAATTTTAACCACTTACAAGAATAAGCTGTTGTTAAACTTTAAAAAATTAGCTTGAAAGTGAGCCTGAGAACAATATGAAATGTTGATTATTTCGGAAGTTATTGAATATTTGAAAAAACTTTTAAATTTACACTATATTTTGTAACAGAATTGTTACTTGTCGGGTCGGCTCGGCACGGCCCTGGAATAAGGGGATGTCGGGCCGCGCACGAGAGGGATCGGAATTCCCTGAGGGGACCCGAGGTCTCGAGCGGCAGCGCGTTTTTCGTCAGTCTGGGCTCGTTCGCCTTATCGTGCTTCAGTTTTTCCGCCAGTGTCGTGCTCTCCACGAAATTTGCTCACTTCCTGGGGCTACCCTCGTCGCCAAGACCCACCAGGAAGATCTGACACAGCAGCCCTTTACGCCGGCCTCTACCAGGACCCACTGGGGATCATACACGGGCTTTTTGCTGACCGCCAGCACCCTGCCACGGGACGTCGGTGCTTCGAACAATGTAAGTGGCAATAAATGGCTTCACTTTTTTAAATGGTCGTATTTTCGTTTTGTTATCACCCTTTCTCGGCTTCCCATATCCTACAATCCCTCCTCGGCATTACCCCCGTAATACCTGGCGCCTAACCCAAAAAACCCACACTCTTCCTTAATTAAAAGCTCCAAAGACCTGCCGAAAAAAAGAGACAAAAATTCAAATTCAAACTTATTGTCTTGCTTTTGAACATTAATAACCTATTATTATGAGAATTCTGATTATTATGTACGAACTGATTCTTATGTACCCATGATATGTGCAATGATTTATTTGAATATACAATGATTCCTTTATATGTGAAACGATCTTTTTGTGCGTGCAGTGATTTATTTGCACAGGTGTAGTGCTTTCATGCAATTTAATATTTGAAATTACATAATTTAGGATTGTACTATTTATATGCGAGAATGTTAACAGATATTCGCGTCTCGAGTGGTAGCGCGTTTTCCGTCAGTCTGGGCTCGTTCGCCTTATCGTGCTTCAGTTTTTTCGCCAGTTTCGTCGAAGATTTGACACAGCAGCCCTTCACGCCGGCCCCTACCAAGACCCACTGGGGATCATACACGGGCTTTTCGCTGACCGCCAGCACCTTGCCACGGGCTGTCGGTGCTTCGAACAATGTAAGTGGCAATAAATGGCTTAACTTTTTTAAATGTTCGTATTTTCATTTTGTTCTCATCCTTTCTCGGCTTCCCATATCCCACAATCTGGCTTCATCTTGGGTTCATTTTATACCGATTTTTGAGAGCAATCAAACCTCTAAACAGAAATTTTTTTAGCTTTTACAAAATTAAAATGAAGAGCACATGATCAGTCAGGTCAGTTTTCCTTTTCTTTCTATATCCTGTTTCACTTCTGATGGATCATTATCATCGCGCGCTGCTCGCTTCGCACAAATTAGGGCGCGCCTATGGCGCGTGAGTGTTGCTTCTCTTTCGATAGTATATTTATCTCGTATGTCATTTTCATAAATGTAATAATTACAATGCATAACATAAATTGATATTAAAACAGACGTGGATTTTTGGTCACGTTTAAAGCAACGCATATTCTTAAAAAAAACTTTTGATATTGAAAAAATGTAATGTTCAGATTTTCCATTATTTTTTATGCTGTCAAAATTTGAATTTTCTCTTTTTTTAAGAAAAGTCTAAAAGTTGTTATTATAATCTTGCATGGAATTCTAAAATCAACATTTTTATTCTCTTACTTTTTTTTCATATCGTGCATTATTTGTTTTATAATGTTCATTTTCGTGTTTCTTTTGAAATTTTGTAAATTATATAAATCTGGTAATTTTTGGACTTGTAAAAAAAGTTATGAGAACAAATTGTTCGTCTTTTTGAATACTATGAATATTTGTACAGAGAATTTTTGATTTTTGAAAAAAAATGATCTCAAAAATATCTGAAATATCCAAAATAACTGGCTAACAAACTTGGCCCGTAGTTTAGGACAACAAAAGAGTGCACCAAAGGCCAATCTAAGACGTACATATGTGCATACAGACATACATAAAGACACAAACATTCGTAAAAACTTTTTTTCGGATTCAGGGGTTCTCAAAACGTGGACATTTGACAAAAACTGAGTGGATCAAATTTTACAAAAATCTATTACCTTCTCTGATGAGAATGTATTTTTTGATAGTTTTATTTATGGTTTTAATATTTAAATTTTAATAAATGTAAGCCCCACACGAAACGAAACAAAAATTAAAAGACAAAAGTTTTAATAAGAATGTGGCCACGCAACGGGCAAATTTGTTTGACTGTTAATGATGTTTTTCACAATTAAATCGAAAACCACACATTCTATCAAAAAGTGATAAATAACCAATTTGTAGACCTTTTTCATATGTATAATTTTGTCTAATCACATTTTACCGTATTATGCATAGTTTGGCCGAAAAAAATGTATTTTTTGGATTTTCCATTATTTTCTATGCCGTCAAAATTTGAAATTTTGATTTTTCAAGAAAATTCCAAACTTTTCGTAGATAATCTTGTAGGTCATTCAAAAAGCAACGTTAGAAAAATATTATTTTATGGCTTAAATTGCTCATTTTCGTGTTTTTTTTTGGAATTTTGTAAATGCTATAACTTTGGTAATTTTTTGTTTTTTGGAAAAAGTCATTACGATAAATTGTTCGACTTTTTGAATAATATTAATATCCGCACAAAGAATTTTTGAATTTTAAAAAAAGGGGTCTCAAAAATTTTCAAAATGTGCTCATTTTTGGAATTTTTATCTAAAATAGCTGGCTAACAAACGTAACATTTAGTTTAGGACACTAAAAGAGAGTACCAAAGGGCAATCAAATAGATTAATTTTTTTAAGTTATCGTTGAAACAGACAAGCCAGACATACGTGCTGGCATACATAGAGACACATTCGTAAAAACCTGTTTTTCGGATTCAGGGAGTCTCAAGTCGTGGACATTTGACAAAAACTGGGAGCTCAAATTTTACACAAATCTAGTACCTTCCCTGGTGACAATATGAATACATTAGGGAAGTTTTACGGTTGGAATATGAAATTTGGTTATGTTAATTAGTTATGTTAAGCCATCTGGCATCAGCATCAACTTTAAGGTATAGAAGGATCACTAATACAAAGGTCAGACATAGTCGCGTACATACATCAATTAATAATTAAACTTTGAGGTCATGCTCACTTTCAATCGTACTCGTAAATTCGCAAAGAATTTATCCACTTATTATATTCTCAACACAGGAAAACAATCTACGTTTAGTTTAACTTCAACTAAATTTCTATGCAAATTTTTTGAAAATTGGTGCGGTTTCCTGAAGAACATCGCACGAACGGGGGCGCGAGTGAAGTCGCACCCTGAAGGCCTGGTGTGGGATTCCGATGCCCTCTAATCTAGTTGATCGGATCTCACTACCAATCGCATGAAATTGGACAGAAATGTACGATTTTTTTAAAAATAAGGATCGACTGCAAAATTCTCTTTCTACCTTATGTGTCAGATAGAACTTCTCAATTATCGACATTCATCTCTCTCTATCTGACACATAAGGTAGAAAGAGAATGTTGCAGTCGATCATTTTCAAAAAAAAAGTACATTTCTGTCCAATTTCATGCGATAGAAAGAGAGATCCGATCAACTAGGCTAGAGGGCATCGGAATCCTACCCCTGAAGTGGGACTCGATATTCGACTATGAAAACGGTATCAGAGTCCCACTGCTCGCCACTTCTTCACTGTATCAGCCAATATAACCTTCCTGACGTGAGATTATGATACCCTAGTCCAATTTATTGGATCAAATCTTTCTTTTTATTGCATGAATTTAGACGCGCATGTTTGATAGTTTTGAAAAAATCGACCTCAAGAATATCTTTATACCTTTAAGTCAAAAATGAGGAGCAATATTCGATATTTAAGAATTCCTCCAGACTTTCCGATTATGGACCGGCATCCCTCTCTTTCTGGCACATAACATAAACAAGAGATAGTTGTTATTCGTTTGAAAACGATCAAACATCTCTATCTACTGAGCTCACCTCCCTATTTGCATCCTATTGAATCCAGTCTATTTAACAATCCAAGTTGACGACAATTTGAAAGAAAGGTTAGTCTTAGACGTAACTCTGTCTTTGTATTGTGCGATACAAACAAAAATGAACTAATGGATTATTATCATTTACCATCCATCTTTATCTTTATATTATAAAAAGGTAAAGATATCTTAAAGACTAACCTTCCTAACAAATTAATAGAATGCTTATTTACAGTGATGCACGCTAGCAGTGCTGTTAAAACGCAGATATCTCTGGCATGCGCAGTACGCTGGGGCGGTACCTATTGTAGTAGCTAATTGGAAGTAAGCGGAAACTTTTAAATGCGGAAATACGCACTTTATTATTTTGCAGCAAAATTAAAATTAATTTTTCGCCGCAGGAAAATTTGGTGTATTAATCAGGGTTTAAATAACAGTACATAATTGTTATAACATCAAATTTGTAATGAAAAATGTATTAAAGATTGTGTCTGTAGCCACAATCTGATAGAAAATTATATATGCATAGTTAATATTAAATATAAGAACTCAAACATTCGTTTCTTGGGCTAAGGGAAACTGCAGGAAAACCTTGTCAGTGTTCAAAAATTATACTTACAAGAAATTAAAATTATAATCATTGGATTTGACCAGTATCAGAGAGCAATAGTAATAATTCTATTAGATTATATTGTAAATGCTCAACAATTTTTATTAAATATATCAAATTAAGCAGATATTAATAAGAATTTAAACCAATGTATAACGTGTAATAATTAACGTACATATTATTTTATATATTTAATTTAAAAATACTATTCTAGTTTATTGCACGCACAATATTGCTTCTGGCGAAGAATAAAACGTAGTTCCTGAAAAAATCTGAAAGTGCAATAATAAATTTTAATAATTCAAAATGTGTCATTAGCTGCTATGAAGTTTCAAAATTGTTTAAATAAGTTTTTTTTAAATTACATGTAAAAATGGAAAAAAGTTCTTTCTCATCAGAATATGATTATTTTCTTAGCGATTAGGCATTGCACTATTTCGGGTTCTAGGACGTGGAATCTACCACATTGATCATATAATTTTTTTACTAGATACAAATTCTTAGAATTATGTAAATCGATGTGCCTGATCTCTATTTAGAAATTTGTGTAATTAATTCCTTGTGATCGAAGACTAGAACGAATTATACAGATGGCCAAAAGACATTCAATTGCTATTTTATTTTTTTGTTTTTGTTTTAGCATTAGTAACAATTGAAAAAATTTGTTGTACAGGAGCATTAGAATATTTTAATGAAAGAAGTTTATGCACTAAAATTTTCCAGACTGAAAAATTTGTTGACAATCTAATGTTTTGACGTTGAAAACAGAAGTCCAGAAATACGAAATAGGCAGATGTTCTAGTTTTATTTCTTATTCAGAAGTAAAACACATGCGAAAAATCTCCCACTCCATAAATAACTCAGTAACGCTTATATCAGGAAAATATAAACCGAGTTCAGTCAAATTTTACGATATAACATCTGATGCATTATCCTCGAAGACCAATTTTGGTTCTAGAAACTGCATTTTTTTCAACAAAGTGCAAATTATTCGAAGTTGATCTTTCATTTCTTTAACAGCAGGGATACAAAATTGCAAACATGTTAAACGCACTTCCTGACAGCATTCCAATGACAGATTTTGCCGAAATTGCTCGCATGCAGGTCCCAGATTAAAAAATAACTGATTAGATTCAATACTGGTATTTACCAAAGTATCAATGTCAGCTGTTACTATTTCTTGTACAAATTCATGAATGAAAGAGTTCCCTTCTGTTTGAAGAAGAAACTCCTCGCTGATTTCTGACATTCTGTGAATGAAGCTTTTTTTTGATTGAAAATAAGCATTGAAACAATTAAAAGAATATAAAATGTATTTCAAAAATAAAAGGTAAGCTATTATTGATTAGGTGTTCATGAACAATAAAATTTTAGCAGCAAATATCGACTTTGGATCTTCTTGGACTTCCATAATAAAAAAAACTCTTTTAAAACATCCCAATTTTCTATAAGTCTAACAATACATTGATGCATTGAGAACCATCTAGTAGTAGCTAATTTCAGAATTTTATGCGGTTCATTGTGATAAAATTCTTGAATTTCCTGTTGTTTTGCGCATCTTTTACCACTTTTAAAAAAATATAAATGCCAATAATTGCTCTTAGTAAAGCTTCAAAAACTTCCGGAAATCGATCACAGCTTCGACTAGCGATAATTGCTGAACTATGGTAAATACAGTTTAAGACAAAGATATGTGATATACCAGATTTTAAATGAGACATGAAAGAATTAAATGCTACCATCATCACATTTGTGTAATGACATGCTAATCCAACTATATTTTTAAATAGAATATTATGAAATTCAAAACATTTTTTAAACGCACTATAAAGTTTTTTTCTGCTGAAAATCCTTAGCATCTAATTACAATAAATTTAGAAGTTATATCGTGACTTTTCCATCATTTGGTGATACGAATTGTACTAGTACACATCAATTCTTTTTCCTTTTGACACGAATGTCAGTGCTTTCGTCTCTTTTTATTGGCTAAAATATTCTTTATTATCTGGGCACAATTTTGCCTTAACATGTTTTTATCCATCATAACTTCAGGTTCTTTCGCGCGTGCTTTCATAAGTGTTATTAAATATTCGACGATTTCTGTCCCTAAATTATGTTCTGCCATAGAAGTTGATATTTTTATTTCCAAAGCTTTGAATTTTTCGGTGTGACTTAATTTTCTACTTTCATCGCATTTTTTATTTGCAGAAGAAGTTTTTCTATTTACATTAATTAGGCGAAATGCTGGTTGTAAATTACTTAGTTCTCTGTTATGTGTCAAATCGCTAGGTTGAGAACGCCGGTGAAATCAAGCAAGAGTTCACAAGATCTTCACTCGAAATTTCTAACAGACAATTCGAGCGAAGGTCCTACGTGACCACTTGACAATTTCACGGGTTAACTCAACGACGAGTTTGCCTACTCCGAGTGAGTCA
>JAAAKG020134611.1:0-13788 GCA_010014905.2 Druon quercuslanigerum | reverse complement strand
ATTTTCAAGAAAATACTTTTAAAATAAATTTGAATGGCATTATTGAATTTTCAATCTAAAAACGCGAATTTTCTATACATTCGTTGAATTTTCAGCAATAAAGTTAATTTTCAACCAAATAGTTCAATTTTCCACCAAGAAGATGATTTTTACCAAAAAAGACGATTTTTCAAGAAAAAAGTTTGAAAACAAATTTGAATAGAAAACAAATTTGAACATTGCTGAATTTTCAAGCTAAAAACTAAAAATGCGAATTTTCTACAAATTCGTTCATCTTTCAGCAATAAACTTAATCTTCAAACAAATAGTTAAACTTTTACCAAGAAGACGATTTTTCTACAAAAAAAGACGATTTTTCAAGAAAATATTTTGAAAACAAATTTGAAAAGGAAACAAATTTGAACGAAATTATTGAATTTTCAATCTAAAAACGTGAATTTTTACAAAATCCGTTGAATTTTCAGTAATAAAGTTAATTTTCAACCAAATAGTTAAATTTTCTACCAAGAAAGATTTTTCAGTCATAAAAGACAAATTTGAACGACATTGTTGAATCTTTAATCCAAAAAGACGAATTTTTTTACTAAATACAATTATATTTTGAACCCTTAAATATATTTTGTTGAAAAAAGTTCATTTTTAACCAAAGGCTTAAGTTTTGAGGCTAAAGACACGAATTTTCTAAAAATTCGTTGATTTTTCAGCAATAAAGTTAATTTTCAACCAAAGAGTTGAAATTTCTACCAGGAAAATTAATTTCTACAAAAAAAAAAAACGTATTTTCAAGAAAATTGTTCAAGACAGTTGTTCACCATCAGAGTGAAATCTGCCTCGAAGGCGCTCAGAGAATCGTATTCTTCTTTCTCCATTTTCGCCTAAAAACAATATTATTCAAAAAATAAACCTCCAATTTATATTATTTATATTACTAGAACATTGTATTAATTGCCCTTTCTTTAAAGAAAAATCTCCATTTTCCAACATTTTTAAAATGAATTACACGGAAAACCTTCAGGGTGGCAATTATTTTAAGTATAGAAAAAAATTCCTAGTTTTTCGGGTCACAAACAAATTATTAAAAATTGAACGATTATATTTTTGTTTTAAAGTTTTAAATGATTCGAATTATTACTAAGCTTTTTTTTACATCCAGCAAAATTGAAAATATTTCCTTAAAATCTTCCAGATTCATTGTTCAAAATTTTGGAAATCTTCTTAAATATTGTTTTTAAATTAATTTTTAACCAAAGAGTTAAATTTTCGAGCTAAGAAGATATTTTTCTAAAAATTCGTTGAATTTTCATTAAAAAAAGTTCATTTTTAACCAAATAATTAAATTTTAAACGAAACAGATGAATTTTCTACAAAAAAACATTATTTCTCTACCAAAAATGATGACTTTTCAAGAAAATAGTTGAATTTTTAAGCAAGAAAGATTTTCCAGTCAAGAAAAATTTGAACCACAATGTTGAGTTTTCAAGCCAAAAAGGCAAACTTTCTACAAAATAAAATTGCACTTTCAACCTGTAAACATAATTTTTTAGAAAAAAGTTAATTTCTCACCAAACAGTTGAAATTTTAAGCTAAAAACACGAATTTTCTACGAATAAAAACTAATTTTTTACCAAATGGATGAATTTTCGAGTTAAAAAGACGAATTTTTTACAAAATAGTTGTATTTTCAGCAAAAAAGTTCATGTTTAACCAAATAGTTGCATTTTTACACCAGCAAGATTTTTCGCTTAAGGAACGAAACATAAATTTTCAAGAAAAAAGTTAATTTTTAGCCAAAGAGTTTGAATTTTCAAACTAAAAACGCGAATTTTCTACAAATTAGTTGAAGTTTCAACTAAGAAAGATTTTCAGGTCAATAGAGAAAATTTTGAACGACATTGTTGAATTTCCAAGTCAACAGAGACGAATTTTCTACAAAATCTTTGAATTTTCAACAAAAAAGTTCATTTTTAACTAAATAATTACATTTTTACCGCAGAGAGATTTTCCAATTAAGAAAGAAAATATGAATTATCAACAAAAAAGTTAATTTTACCCTCATAGATGAATTTTCTACCAAGAAAGATTTTCCAGTAAAGAAACAAATTTTTTTAACATTGTTGAGTTTTCAAGCCAAAAAAACGTATTTTCTCTAATATAGTTTAATTTTTCCCACAAAAATATGAGTTTCCCAAACAAAAAAGTTCATTTTTAACCAAAGATTTAAATTTTAGGGCTAAAAAGACGAATTTTAAACTAATTCGTTGAATTGTCGACAAAAAAGTTAATTTTTAATCAAATAGTTAAATTTTCAGTGACACAGATAAATTTTCTAGCAAGAAGATTAATTTGCTACAAAAAAAGACGATTTTTCAACACGGAAATATGAGTTCTCAAAACAATAAAATTATTTATTACCCAAAGTGTTGAATTTTTAAGCTAAAAAATCGAATTTTCTAAAATGTCGTTAAATTTTCAGCAAAAAGGATCACTTTGAACCAAATAGTTGAATTTTGAACAACACAGATACATTTTCTGACTAGATTTTAACAAAATAGTTGAAACTCTATCAAAAATTTGAATTTTTAAGGCAAAAAGAAATTTTTTTAAGAAACAGTGGACTTTTAAATCAGAAAAGATGAAATTGTAATAAAAAATATCATTTTTAATCAAGAAAGATGAATTTTCAATAAATTAGGTGAATTTTCTACAAAAAACGACGAATTTACTACGAAATAGTTGAATTTTCGATCCGAAAAAATAAATTTTCAAAACAAAAAAGTTAATTTTTAACCAAAGATTTAAATTTCAGGGCTACAAACATGAATTTTCTACAAATTCGTTGAATTTTTGACAAAAAGTTCATTTTTAATCAAATAGTTGAATTTTTAACGACACAGATAAATTTTCTAGCAAGATGATTAATTTTCTACCAAAAAAGGCGAATTTTTCAACGAAATAGTTCAATTTTCAACACGAAAATATGATTTCGAAAAATAAAAAAGTTTATTTTTTAACCAAGTATTTAAATGCTAGGGCTAAAAACACAAATTTTGTATAAATTCATTGAATTTTCGACAAAAAAGTTAAGTTTTAATCAAATAGTTGGATTTTCAACGACTCAGATCAATTTTATAATAAGATTTTAACAAAATAGTTGAAATTCTATAAAAATTTGAATTTTTAAGACAAAAATACAATTTTTTTAAGAAGCAGTGGACTTTTAAATCGGAAAAGATTAAATTTTAATAAAAAGATAATTTTCAATCAAGAAAGAAGAATTTTTAATAAATTAGTTGAATCTTCGATCCGAAAAAATAAGTTTTCAAAACAAACGAATTAATGTTTAAGCAAACATTTAAATTTTAGGGCTACAAACATGAATTTTCTACAAATTCGTTGAATTTTTGACAAAAAAGTTCATTTTTAATCAAATAGTTGAATTTTCAACGAAACTGATAAATTTTCTAACAAAGAAGATTTATTTGCTAGCAAAAAAGACGAATTTTCAACGAAATTGTTGAATTTTCAACACGAAAATATGAGTTTCCAGAACAAAAAAAGTTAATTTTTAATTAAAGATTTAAATTTTATGGCTAAAAACACGAATTTTCTACAAATTCGTTAAATTGTCGACAAAACAGTTAATTTTTAATCAAATAGTTGAATTTTCAACTATACAGATAAATTTTCTAACAAGATTTTAACAAAATAGTTAAAATTCTATCAAAAATTTAAATTTCTAAGGCAAAAAGGCCAATTTTTTAAGAAGCAATGGACTTTTAAATCAAAAAAGATGAAATTTCAATAAAAAAGATCATTTTTAATCAAGAAAGATGAATTTTTAATAAATTAGTTGAATTGTCTACAAAAACGACGAATTTTCAATGAAATAGTTGAATTTTCGATCCGAAAAAATAAGTTTTCAAAACAAAAAAATTAATTTCTACCCAAAAAGTTGAATTTTTAAACTAAAACCCCGAACTTTCTACAATATCGTTAAATTTTTAGCAAAAAGGATAATTTTTTTCAACCAAATAGTTAAATTTTGAACGACACATACAAATTTTCTAACAAGATTTTAACAAAATAGTTGAAATTCTATAAAAAATTTGAATTTTTAAAGCAAAAAGACAAATTTTGTAAGAACCAGTTCAATTTTAAATCGGAAGAGATCAAATATAAATAAAAAAGATCATTTTTAATCAAGAAAGATGAATTTTTAATAAATTAGTTGAATTGTCTACAAAAAACGACGAATTTTCAATGAAATAGTTGAATTTTCGATCCGAAAAAATAAGTTTTCAAAACAAAAAAATTAATTTCTACCCAAAAAGTTGAATTTTTAAACTAAAACCCCGAACTTTCTACAATATCGTTAAATTTTTAGCAAAAAGGATAATTTTTTTCAACCAAATAGTTAAATTTTGAACGACACATACAAATTTTCTAACAAGATTTTAACAAAATAGTTGAAATTCTATAAAAAATTTGAATTTTTAAAGCAAAAAGACAAATTTTGTAAGAACCAGTTCAATTTTAAATCGGAAGAGATCAAATATAAATAAAAAAGATCATTTTCAATCAAAAAATATGAATTTTTAATAAATTAGTTGAATTTTTTACAAAAAACGACGAATTTATTACGAAATAGTTAAATTTTCGATCCGAAAAAATAAGTTTTCAAAACAAAAAAGTTAATTTTTAACCAAAGATTTAAATTTTATGGCTCAAAACACGAATTTTCTACAAATTCGTTGAATTGTCGATAAAAAAGTTAATTTTTAAACAAATAGTTTAATTTTATAACGACACAGATACATTTTCTAGCAAGTAGATTAATTTTCTACCAAAAAAGACGAATTTTCAACGAAATAGTTGGATTTTCGATCCGAAAAAAAAAGTTTTCAAACAAAGTTTACTTTCAACCAAACAGTTGAATTTGTTAGCTAAAAACACGAATTTTCTACAATGTCGTTAAATTTTCTACAAAAAGGATGAAAATCAACCGAATAGTTGAATTTTGAACAACACAGATAAAATTTTCCAACAAGATTTTAACAAAATAGATAAAATTCTATGGAATTTTAAGAAGCAATGGACTTTTAAATCGGAAAAGATAAAATTTTAAAAAAAGGTTCATTTCCATCTAGAAAGATGAATTTTTAATAAATTAGGTGAATTTTCTATAAAAACGACGAATTTACTACGAAATAGTTTAATTTTCGATCCGAAAAAATAAATTTTCAAAACAAAAAAGTTAATTTTTAACCAAAGATTTAAATTTTACGGCTAAAAAGACGAATGTTCTACAATTTCGTTGAATTGTCGACAAAAAAGTTAATTTTTAATCAAATAGTTGGATTTTCAACGACACAGATAAAATTTTCCAACAAGAAGATTAATTTTCTACTAAAAAAACGAATTTTCAACGAAATAGTTGAATTTGCAACACGAAAATATGAGTTTTCAAAACAAAAAATTAATTTTTACCCAAAGAGTTAAATTTTTAAACTGCAAACCCAACTTTTCTAACAAGATTTTAACAAAATAGTTAAAATTCTATAAAAATTTGAATTTTTAAGGCGAAAAGACAAATTTTTCAAGAAGCAGTGGACTTTAAAATCGGAAAGATGAAATATAAATCAAAAATATCATTTTTAATCAAAAAAGATGAATTTTTAATAAATTAGATGAATTTTATACATAAAACGGCAAATTTTCTACGAAATAGATCAATTTTCAATAAAAAAAAAATAAGTTTTCAAAACAAAAAAATAAATTTTTAACCAAAGATTTAAAATTTTAAGATAAAAACACGAATTTTCTACAATTTCGTTAAATTGTCATCTAAAAGAATAACTTTTAACGAAATAGTTAAATCTTTAAGCTAAACACGCGAATTTTCTAAAAAAATATAGTTGAATTTTCAACTTTTTAAGAAAGAAAAAGGATTACCTCCATTGTGGAAAGATCCATCGGTTGGGTAACGATATCCAAATAATCCGGAACCTCGATTGTGTTTACGGGTTGACCGAAAACGTCGTCCTTGTCTCTCACTTTGATTGCTTCCAATAAGGCTCTCAGAACACTTTCCAAAGGCCGAAGCTCGAACCAAAGGCACTTTTCTTTTCTAAATTAAAAGCATAATTTACAATTATATTAATAAAAATTATTTGAGTCCATCATTAGAGTTAAATTTTCCGAAACTAAATAGATTTTCTATAAAATAATTAAACTTATAACCAAATTATTGAATTTTCCTCATAGAAAGATGCATTTTCAATCAAATTGTCGATTTTTCCAATAAAAAGGATTAAAATTCATTTAGTTATTTAAATTTTCAAGGCAAAAAAAAATTTTGTTCTAAGACAGTTTAATTTTCATTTTCAAAGTTTATTTTTAACGAAGAAAGATTACTTTTCTATAATGAAAGTTAAATTTTCAACCAAATAGTAAAGTTTTCAAGCAAAAAAGAAGTTTTTAGAAAAAAAGTAGTTTTTTAAATCGAAAAAGATAAATTTTTAACAAACGAAAAAAACTTCATCAAGAAAGACGATTTTTTAATAAATGATTTAAATTCTAAACCAAAAAGTTGAAAAACTATTTAACAAAGTACATAAATTTTCCACCAAATAGTTGAATTATTAACTAATACAATATACAGAATCAAGTTTAAAGAAAAAATACAATAGTTCAATTCTCAGATAAAAACTCCAGACTTAAAAAAAATAACTTTGAACAAAGAAAAACGAATTATCAACAAACTTGTTAAATTTTAAGCCACAAGACTAATTTTTTATAAAAAAAAAGACGAATATTCAACTTATTTATGACACAGGATAAAGCTTCAACCAAACATGAAATACTTAAATTTGGATGAAAATGATATAATTTTAAAGTAAAAAAGAGTAATTACCTACAAAAAAATTGAATTTTAAGAACAAAAATAAGATTTTTCAACCGAGAAGTTTAATTTTTAATCGAATAGTTTAACTTTATACCAGATTGATAAACTTTCAATGCAATAAGATGAATTTTATACAAAACAGTAAAAATTCTAACATTAAAATTTATTTTAAAAGCAATTAGTTGAATTTTAAACTATAATGTACTAGATAATATGTCAACTAAACAATTGCATTTTTACCAAAAAAAAATGAATAAATTTTCAACCAAGAAGATTAAATATCTATCAAAAAAGACAAATTTTCAACAAAAAAAACATGAATTTTCTACTAAAAAGTTGAAGCTTTTAACTAAATAGTTCAATTTTTAAGTGAAAATGATATATTTTTTAACAAAAATGGAATAGTATAATTGTAAGTTTAAAATTTTTATTTTCAATCCAAGAGATGTGCCATTAACTAAATAAATGATTTTTTGACAAAATTGTTGAATTTTTTATAAAAAATATGAATTGTTAACAAAATAATTAAATTTTAAACCAAATAATTAAAAAATGAATCAAAAAATTATTGGTTTTTAGAAATTATATCATGACAGGCTAATTTCGAACCGTAAACACTTAATATTTTTTTAATTTTTATTTCTACATTAAAATTTGTTTTGAGATATTTTAAAATATTTTTTTTATAAATTAAAAAAAATATATAAAACATAACTTTAAAATTTTCCCATGAATCAGTAGAAATTTTAGATATTATCTTGAAAACTTTTAAAACTTCTAAACATCTTTTTAAATTATTAGAATTTTTCCTAAAACTTTTATGTTCTTTGGTGGCTGCTTTGCCATGCCAAGTGAAACCTTTGACTAAGCACCTAAAACTTTTATTTAATCCTGCAATATTAAAAAACTTGCTTTGTCTTTTTTCAGATTCTTTCGTAATTTTAAGAATCTTTTGAAATGTTTCCTGAAAATCTACATAAATTTTTTTTCATCTTTTGAATTTCCTTGAAATCTTTAAAAATCTACATTTTGTTTTACACATGAAAAATTTTAAAATTTCAATTATTTAAAAATATTTTCAAAACTTCTAAATATCTCTTAAACGCACTTAATTTTCTCGCAAATGATAATTGCTCAATTGTTATTTATTTGTTGAAATTTGATTTGGTTTCTTTAAATTCTTTTTACAAATTCTTTTAAAACTAATTTTTCGAAATAAAAAATAATGTAATGTTGTTACAGGAATCATAACAAATTTATTTTATTATATTAATACCTTTCAAAATCCATAAAAAGTTTTAAAACTTTTATTAGAAATTTTAAAAAATCTATATTTTGTTTTAAACTTTTTGAAATCTTTTAAAGTTTTTAAGTAAGTTTGAATCTTTTAAAAATTTCTAAATATCTCAATTTACTTGAATTTTATCTAAACCAATAACTGTTTACCTACTGTAAACTGTTTACATACATCAAAATTAAACAACTTCATTAACAAATAAAGTTTTTTTTAAATACAACAATTAAAGTTTAAGTCATTTTAAATAAACAGTCAGAGGTTGCTAACTATTGAAAAATTGCTTTTTTTCTTTATTACAAATTTTCAACTTGAACAGATTAATATTGGTTATGTGACTAAAACAACGCTTTTAAAGGATTTAAGAATTAATAAAAGCGTTTAATTCATAATCTATTAATTTTTAATTATTGTATGGCACGTTTAAATTTGTTGAATTAATAAGGCTTTCAAATTTAAACATTTCAATTTTTATCCTTAAAATCTGTAAATTGTTTAATTTTTAACAGATTCTGAATCGTTCTGAACGATCAAAAAATTATTGCTCAATTTCAAAAACTCGAACTAAAGTTCAATTTTAAAAATCATTAATTAATTTATACTTCCAAATGATTAACTTTAAAGATCAAGAAATTAAACTTTGCTAAATAAGTAAATTTATAATGAAATAGTGATTTTTAACCTAAGGAAGATCAATTTTCAACCATAAAGAAAATAGCTAGGTTGTCACTTTAAAAAAATTAATTTTCAAAAAAAAAAACTGTCAACAGATAGTTAAATTTTCAACCACACAGATGAATTTTAATTAATTTCAAATATAATGATCAATATTTAACTGAAATAATTGAATTTTAAACAAAGAAAATAAATTTACAAATAAAATTATGAATATTTCATTGGAATAATTGAACTTTCAACGAAAAAGATGAATTTTCAAACAATAAGATTAATTTTCTATAAAAAAGACGATTTTTTTAACAAAACAATACTTATCCACTAAATAGTTGAATTTTGAACTAAAAAAAGACAAATTTTCATCCAAATAGTAGGGTTTTAAATAAAAAAAATGCCAACTAAACAGAATAGTTACATTTTTAGTTTAAAAAAAAAATTGTAACCAAACTGTGCATTTTTAACTAACAGGATGAATCATCAATTGAAATAGTTAAATTTGAGACCAAAAAGATGAATTTTCAACTAGATAGTGGAATTCTGAACTAAAAAATATCAATTTTCAACGAAAAATGGAAATTATAATTTTTTTAAATAATTACATTTTTAACAAAGTGATGAATTTTTAACTAAAATAAATAATCTTTAATTGGAATTAGTTATATTTTAAACCAAAAAGATGAATTTGTAACAAAGAAAATTAATTTCTAGCAAAAAAGACGATTTTTCAACTTAAATATTTTTGGAAAAACATTTAAGTTACAGAGATGAATTTTTAACTTACTTGATGGAATATTCAACTTAAATAATTACATTTTCAGTTAAAAAACAATAATTTCTAACAAAAAACCAACATTTTTCAACAAAATATTTAAAGTATCAACTGTAATAATTAAATTATCAGTAAAAAAATGAACTTTAAGGCAAGAAAAAAACGAGTTTTCAAGAAATAAGCTCAGATTTCAATAAAATAGATGAATTTTCAATTAAAATTCCTGTAACAACAAAAATTATTTTTTCACAAAAGGACTTTACTTTTAACCAAGTAATAAAATTTTCATTTAAAACATATGATTTCCGAACAAAAAATGTAGTAGCTGATATTTCGATTAAAAAATATTTTAATTTCTAATAAAAAAAAAAACAGTTTAATTCAACCAAATATGAAGAATTTTAAACACGAATGGAATTTTCAACTATGAAAGATATTTCTGTCGGGAGAGAGAAAATATTGCCAACGAACTGGTAAATTTCCAACAAAATACATCCAGTTTCAACGAGATACTTGCATTTTCAACTAAAAATGATCAATTTTTAAACAAAAATACATTATTTAAATGCAGTTTAATCAACCAACTTTAAAAAATAAAGAATCATTATTATTCAATTTTATATTGCAATAAAAAAAAGGCACACTCGCGAAAAAAATTCCCTGTCTTAAAAAAAAGTATATAAAAATTCCCAGATAATTCCAGATTCCTATTCTCTACCACAAAAAACAACAAATTTTAACCAAAGCGATGAATTTTAATTTAAACATATAAATCTTCAACTGCAATAGCTAAATTTTAAACCAAAATGTTATTTTAACAAAAAAATTCAACTTCTACCAAAAAGACGAGTTTTCAACTAAATAAATAAATTTTTTATGAAATAGCTGATTTTTAAACTAAGAAAGATCAATTTTTCCCATAAAGGGAATAGTTAAATTTTCAATTAAAAAAAAATTAATTTGCAACAACACAAAAACTGTCAACAATTAGTTAAATTTTCACAAAAAAATGATGAATTTTCATTATTTTCAACTAAAATGTTAAAATAAAACTGAAATAATTGAATTTTAAACAAAGAAGATAAATTTACGAATAAAATTATGAATATTTCATTGGAATAATTGAATTTTCAACGAAAAAGATGAATTTTGAAACAAGAAGATTAATTTTCCATAAAAAAAGACGATTTTTTTTAACAAAATACATAATTTATCCACAAAATTGTTAAGTTTTGACTAAAAAAAAGAAAAATTTTGAACCAAATTGTAGGATTTTAAATAAAAAAATTTTCAACTAAGCAGAATAGTTACATTTTTAGTTTTAAAAAAATCTTAACCAAACTGTTAATTTACATCAAAAAGATGAATTTTCACCCAAATAGTTGAATTTTTGATTAAAAAATATCAATTTTCAACCAAAAATAGAAATAATTATTTTTTGAAATATTTATATTTTCAAGAAAGTGATGAATTTGTAACAATGAACATTAATTTCTAGCCAAAAAGACAATTTTTCAAACCAAAATTGAATAGTTAAATATTTTCGGCAAAAAAAAATAAGCTACAGAGATAAATTTTGAACTAACTTGATCGAATATTTAACTCGAATAATTACATGTTCAGTTAAAAAATAATAATTAAAAAAAAAACATTTTTCAACAAAATATTTAAAGTGTAAACTGTAATAATTAAATTATCAGTCAAAAATTAACTTTTAGGCAAGAAAAAAAAGTCTTAAACAAATTAGCTCAGTTTTCAACAAAAAATATGAATTTTCAACTAAATAGTTCAATTTTAAACTAAAAAATATCAATTTTCAACCAAAAATGGAAATTATAATTTTTGTAAATATTTACATATTCAACAAAGTGATAAATTTTTAACTAAAATAATAAATCTTTAATTGGAATAGTTGAATTTTAAACCAAAAAGGTGAATTTGTAATGAAGAAAATTAATTTCTATCAAAAAAGACGATTTTTCAACTACAAAATATAATTTTTCAAACCAAAATTAAATAGTTAAATGTTCTCGGAAAAAAAATTTGAGCTACAGAGATGAATTTTTATCTAAATTTTGGGAATATTCAACTTGAATTATTACATTTTCAGTCAAAAAATAATAATTAAAAAAAAAACATTTTTCGACAAAACATTCAAAATTTCAACTGTAATAATTAAATTTTCAGTACAAAAAATTAACTTTTAGGCAAGAAAAAAACGAGTTTTCAACAGATCAGATCAGCTCAGTTTTCAAAAAAGTAGATGAATTTTCAAATAAAATTCCTGTAACAACAAAAATTAATTTTTTAACAAAAGGGCTTAACTTTTAACCAATTAATAATATTTTCATTAAAAAAATATGAATTCTGAACATAAAATGTACCAAAAAAAGACGAATTTTAAACATTAATAGAATTTTTAACTGTGAAAGATTTTTCTGTCGGGAGAGAGAAAATATTGATAACAAACTGGTAAATTTCCAACAAGATTCATGCAGTCTCAACGAGATACTTGCATGAATCTTTAAGAAATAAAGAATCATTATTATTCAATTTTATATTGCAATAAAAAAAAGGCACGCTCGCGAAAAAAATTCCCTGTCTTAAAAAAAAGTATATAAAAATTCCCAGATAACTCCAGGTTCCTATACTCTACGACGAAAAAGCAACAAATTTTTAACTAAAGCGATGAACTTTAAATTGAACATATAAATCTTCAACTGCAATAGATTAAGTTTAAACCAAAATCATATTTTAACAAAAAACTTTAACTTCCAACAGATCAGTTTTACTTTCAACGAAAACAAGATGAGTTTTCAAACAAAAAGATTAATTTTCTACCAAAAAGACGATTTTTCAACTAAATAAATAAATTTTTAATTAAAGAGGTGATTTTTAAAGTAAGAAAAATCAATTTTTAACCATAAAGGGAATAGTTAAATTTTCAGTAAAAAAAAATTAATTTTCAACAAACAAACAAAAAATGTCCATAAATAGTTAAATTTTCAATCAAAATTATGAATTTTCATTATTTTCAACTATAATGATGAATATTTAACTGAAATAATTAAATTCTACAGCAAGAAGATAAATTTACGAATAAAATTATAAATATTTCATTTGAATAATTGAATTTTCAACGAAAAAGATGAATTTTGAAACAAGAAGATTAATTTTCCATAAAAAAGACGATTTTTTTAACAAAATACATAACTTATTGTGGATAAGTTATGTATTTTGTTAAAAATTTTGACTAAAAAAGACAAATTTTGATCCAAATAGTAGGATTTTAAATTAAAAGATTTTCAACCTAACAGAATAGTTACATTTTTAGTTTAAAAAAAAAATTAACCAAACTGTGAATTTTTAACTAACGAGATAAGTCATCAACTGGATTTTAAACAAAAAAGATGAATTTGTAACAAATAAAATTAATTTCTAGCCAAAAAGACGATTTTTGAAATAAAAGATATAATTTTTCAAACCAAAATTGAATAGTTAAATATTTTCGGCAAAAAAATAGAAGCTACATAGATAAATTTTTAACTAACGTAATCGAATATTTAACTTGAATTATTACATATGCAGTTAAAAAATAATAATTAAAAAAAACATTTTTCAACTAAATAGTTGAATTTTTAACTAAAAAATATTAATTTTAAACCAAAAATGGAAAAAATCATTTTTTTAAATATTTACATTTTCATCAAAGTGATGAATTTTTAACTAAAATAATTAATCTTCAATTGGATTAGTTGAATTTTACACCAAAAAGATGAATTTGTAACGAAGAAAATTAATTTCTACCAAAAAGACGATTTTCCAACTAAATAAATAAATTTTTAATGAAATAGCTGATTTTTAAACTAAGAAAGATCTATTTTGAACCATCGAGGGAATAGTGAAATTTTCAACCAAACTGATGAATTTTGATTAATTTCAACTATAATGATGAATATTTAACTAAAATATTAAAATTTTAAACTAAGAAGATAAATTTACAAATAAAATTATGAATATTTCATTAAAATAATTGAATTTTCAAACAATAAGATTAATTTTTTATAAAAAACACTAGTTTTTAAACAAAATACATTACTTATCCACAAAATAGTTGAATTTTGAACTAAAAAAAGACAAATTTTC
>JAAAKG020134609.1:0-13789 GCA_010014905.2 Druon quercuslanigerum | reverse complement strand
GCAACTAACTGTTCACCTACATGCATTTTCAATGCCATGTAGTACCCAAAATACGCACCAGACCCAAAAATTTCTTGTTTAAATCTTGAATTAAATATTTTTGTTAATTGAGTGTGCATTCAGTCATTAAGATAACGACAGAGTTCAATTAACCTATGTAACAAATAATTTTTATTTTATTTTCATGAAGTTCGAACATTGTAGGCTAAAACGATTTAAAGTAGGGTCAGTATTGAAGGGGAGGTTAAACAGTGTCAAAGTAGGGTGTTGAGTTAGAAAAATTTAGACGCTAAAGGTTACAGCGTCAAAGTAGGTTTTCGAATGTGAAGACTTTTGCCTCCAAAGATTCAAAGCAGGGCCTGCAGATTGAAATGGAGTACAAACTTTAAGTCAGGGGCTATAAGTTTAAATAGCGTCAAAGCAGGTTATAATTGGGAGCTGCAACTTCAAAGTAGGGTCTAAATTTCGACTTAGGCAACATGACTTCTCTATTTATAGGCGAAAAAATGCACCGAAGTATTTTTTCTTTAGTTTCAAACTTTTTTTCTGTGATCACTTTTAAGCTAAATATGTAATCCGTACATGATCTTCCTGACATAAATACACTTTGGACTATCCATTTATTTTTTCCGTTATTTTCATTACCCTACGAATAAGTATTTTTGAATATATTTTACTTATGGTACTTCATAAGCTGCTCACTCTGTACTTATTGCATTTGCTTTTTTCTTGCTTTCCTTTGTATAATGGTACGGCAATCGATGTTTTCTAATTATCTACAGCTTCTCCCATCTCAATACATAAATTGATAAATTCGTCACCTAGATTTCTATCTGTTTAGCTCAAGTTTCCATCTAGAAATGATCTAGATAATTCATATAGATTATTTCTAGATGGTAAATTTAGCTAAAATTGCTGGAAATCTAGATTCTAGATGACCTATTTTCTTGGAACAAGAAATCCAGGTAAGCGGTTAGCTGGGACAGCGAAACCATTTTTTTCTTTGCAGAGCTTCTTCTTCCAATTTGTGAAGTCAAAGTTTGCCACACTGAAAAAAATGGTTTAGGTGTCCCAGCTAAATGCTTATCTGGGAGATAAACCATTTTTTTAAATGTAAGTAATTATAAGAAATATCTAAAAAATTTAATTGATTAAATTGCTGACATTACAGAAATTTCAAAAATGTATTAAAAGGAGAAAAAGAAGAACTTGGTGAGATCATTATTATTACTATTAAAAATATAAAGAGAAGATATTGCCGAGGTTTCAATTTAATCTGGCGCAAATCAGGCGGTCTTTAACCGCTAGTGACCAAAGGGGATACGCTCGAAACGCCGTCGTTTTAGTTGGCCCCTGGGTCATATTTTTTCAGGTCGAATTTTAATTTTTAATAACATATCCCATTAGGAAATTTTATTGCCCATACTTTTAGTCTTATAAATAAATGTGATAACTTTGTTAGTTTTCGAAATAATCAAGAAAATGTTATTTTTTTCTGCAATCGCAAAATACGAATTTTTTGTGTTTAACTCGTCATGAGTTCTACACCAACAGGAATTTTACAATAAAAATTTTATTTAAAAAATTTATTTAGAGAATTTTAATAATTGTCCCTAAAAATTTACAACGATTTTTATTCTTCTCATGGCGTAAATTAGAGATTGAAAGTTTCAAACGCTTCGGGAGTCGAACGAATTTTCAGAAAAGCAAAATTAAAAGTCACCTAAACTTTTGTTAGGATTCAAGGAAGTTTTTTGGAAAATATCAGGCAATTATTTCTTATAGTTTTAAAGTCACAATTGATTTAAATCTCCGCGCCGTCCCGTACGCGTGCTAGTTCGTCCTGCAATTTTAACGTATGTATAGCAACGGATGATTGGAAGGTCAAGCCGGCCACCAATATAATAATAAAGTCATTATAATTTACATTTTTTAATAACAATTTATAAAAATTAAAACTTACATCATATTTATGTAATAACTTGCACGATTTCCTTATGAATAATTTAATCATATCCATCACTGATTTCAGTGTTGTCTTCGGCAGAGTTATTTTGAGTGAATTGCGAAAAATAATTTTCAAAGAATTCTTTTCCAGGGGCGCTTAGAAAATGAAAAAGACTTTTCAAATCTTTTATTTTAGCCGATTTGAGTCCAATTTGAGGTGGACAACTTCTTGGAAAATCTTTTAGTTTAAGATTAGTAGTAAACAAAAAAGTAGATTGCCTTCTCCAATTTATAATTATCATAAACGTCTACTTTTCTGTCGGGGAAAAAATGTAAACCAAAAGCTTTACTAATTTGAACATTCTTCAGTTTTCGGATTTGCCCTTGAAACTTTTTTCAAAATCCTGCAAAAAATCTTCATATTTCGTAATCACAATAAATGGAGGGTAACGAGCGTTTTGAATCAATTCCATATATTCATTCGGCGTTTCAATGCGCTCTAATTTTTTTTGTTTCTGCGAATATGTGCCAAAATTCCTATCACATTGGTAATAGGAGTGTCCACGAACTAGAAAGATATACTTAATTTCAATTTCCAAATGAATAGACAATAGAAGCAAAAAATTAAATACAGTATAATTTTTATTTTTTCCGGGTTATCCATCTGATAACCATCAGTTATGGAGCTGAATTTGACTTGATCAAACTGCTTCATTATCGCGTACTGAATAAAACTGCATACAGTATTTGCTCCGTTTTTTACAATCCCTTCAAGAAGAGGAAACATGCAGTTTGTGCAAGTGTTGTGTAAGTGCACATTAAATAAAAAAAGCCATACTAACCGTTTGTAAAATTGTTCGGATACCGGTAATTTAGGTAAGAATAGTTATGTGTAAACTCAAATTGGCAACATAGACTAGTGTTTTCAGAGAGTATTTGCTTCTTCAATGATAAATAACTTTGAGCTCTTTCTTTGTGTTTAATTAAGTCTTCACTTGTTACTTCTTATGTCTCACTTTTATAGCAAGTATTGTATACATCAGTTCGAGGAAGTTTGAAAATGAAGCCGACATTATGGTTAAAATATTAAAAACAGATAGTTGTACTTATTGTTCATTTATGCTCGGTTTTTTCTAAGTAATATTTGTCGAATAATTTGTACAAAGTTTTGAGATCCAACGATGGGTTTTCAAAATATTTAAGGCTTGTAGATTCACGTTTATAATGAGAAGTGCGATGTGAAATTGATTCACAATGCTCTTCAATCATTTTTTTTATATCTTCCGATAATTTAATATGGTTTTCACGTCGCCCACCTGCGAAATTTTTCAAACGCTGCTTATTTAAAATCTTTTTTTGAACAGTTTCTATTCTCTTTTTACCTAAACAAAGAAATCCGAGCAAACTTTCGTTTCAATGTGATCTCTACATTTTAACATTCCGCGGAGTATCGAATTTTGCTGATGATAATCTCTGAGGTCCCAAAACTGGTTGTGAAGTTTTTCTTCATAAGAAATTGGAACTTTTTCAAATCATTTTTCTCGGCAGCAAGCTTCAGTAACTTTGAAAATTATCTCTGGGATTTCTTTTTGTTTTACATCGTCCCTTATAGTTTTAGACTTAGTAAACTTAGTAGTCTATTAATTGAATGCCCCCCATTAATTTCGTAATAATTTGATACACAAAACTTTTTATATTTTCGATAGTAGAATACAATGTGCAAAATTATATTAGACTATTTGAACTAATTTTAAAATACAAGATTTTTTAAGAAAAAAGCTATTAAGAAATGAAGTAAAAGATAATAATAGGCTATTAAAATTATCAGAAAAGTTAATTTTTTATTTTCTCTAATACTTTTAAGTAGTACCTTATTTCGGGAACATTTTTTCTTATTCTTCAATCAATTTTCTTCACACCTATTTATTTTCCTGCCTGAACCCATATTTAGTTTCTTTTTATTTTAAGCGAACTTAAAGTATCCTAAACAGAATATTACATGCTAACACTATTCTGCAGTATTGCTTCTGTGCATTATGTTTGTTAGAAGAAAATCAAAATAAACACATGGTCATTTGTTTTGGTGGCCGTCTTGACCTTCCAATCGTCCGCTGTTATACAGACGTTGATATTGCAGGACGAGCTAGCATGCGTACGGGACAGCGCTGAGATCTTAAATTAATTGTGACTTTAAAATCATAAAACATAATTGCCTGATATTTTCCATAAACTTCCTTGAATCCTAACGAAAGTTTAGGTGCCCGTTAATTTTGATTTTCCGAAAATCCATTTGACTCCCGAAGTGTTTGAAACTTTCAATATCTAATTTACGCCATGAGAAGAATAAAAATCGTTATAAATTTTTAAAGCAATTAATTGAAATTTAATAAAGACCGTTATTTTCGTTATATAATGATACATATTTTCTGAAATTTTTATTACAAAATTCCTATTAATGTAGAACTTATGGCGAGTTCAACACAAAAAAATTCGTATTTTGCGATTGCAGAAAAAAGTAACATTTTCTTGATTATTTCGGAAACTAATAAAGTTATCATATTTATATTAACTTAACGGCGTTTTGAACGTATCCCCTTCTGATCTCCAGCGGTTCAATTTTGTAAAATCAACAGTTAGATGCTCTAGCATATCTAGTTTAGATTCTACTATCGGCGAGAAAATTCGAGTCCTCTGGTTTTGACATTGAAAAAGTAAGTAAAGAAAAAATGGTAGCTTAATGAAAGAGGGGTCATTTTAAAGGTGCAAATGTTGTACGTTATTGAGCCGAAAAGTAATATCAAAAAAATGTTGTGTGGCTTACAAATCTTATATCTGATGAAAAGTGAGGAAATTTGACAGCTTTTAAAGACAGTGAACTTTGAAGCATAGTTTAAACATTTCTGAACAGATTGTCGTCGAAAAATTTGCAAAAAAAATAATTGTTCGTTTTTTGTAAATAAATATGCGTCTAAACTATCTAAAGTTATAATGAAGATAATGAAGTAATTTAAATTGGAGGTAGTTAGTTAGCACCAGATCTTGGCCAAATTCGACATTAGATGTTTCTTTGAACAAAACCTCCCATGTAGAAGCTGCCCCATTTGTCCCCATTTCAATTAGGGTAGTTAGTTAGGGTAGTTAGGGTAGAATCCCACTAGAATAACTGGACTAGTAAGTTCTAATCAGGACACTTCAAGGCACGTCTAAAATTTTTTATTCCTCATGACTAGAAAAACTATGTGCGTCTAATGTCGGCGTCAAAACTACACGAACCGACACGACCCTAACTTTGAACGCCCACCACTTGTTACAAAAAAATCGCGGAAATTTTAGCCAGGTAGACGTGAAAGCTTAAAGTCTCCCGCGTTGAGCGATTTGTATATTGTTGCTTTACAACAAAATTTGACGCTAGTTTTGATGTAAAACGTGTCCAAAACGAGGTTTTGGAGGCATTTTTTTTTAGCCTCGACTTTCGAGACTTCCCAAACCCAACCGGAAGTATGTTTGAAATTGATTCAACAACAAATAAATTCCATGAAATAGCAGATTAATAATCGAATGAAAATTATGAGTTTATTAAAGGCGAAGTTTACAGGACGAGACGAAGTTGAGAAATGTAATCGTCCAAGCCTACATTTTCATTTGGATACGATGAACTATGATGACTATGGTACCCGTAGGGTGACACAGTCGACAGTTACGGTGCTGCACCAGTCGACTTTAGGGGCCATAAATCATGCTGAACTTGGCAGGTGCCACTTAAACCGAAAGGGATTAAACCGAGAGTTCAGTGTATTGTCTTTTTTTTACTCATATATATATGTACAATTTTTTTTCTTGCAACTACTCATCACCATCTTTATCATTTTTCAGTTTTAAGACTGAAACTTTCAAAATAGATCAATTCTTAAATGAACACATTTTCGCTGGAATGAAAAACACTTCTTTCTCACTTAAACGAATTTCGTAGAAACTTATAAAGACCGACGCGCAGACACATAAAAAAATAACACAGAAGACACGCTAATACAATGTGACTCTTGTCTTCCTGCTCATATCGACAAAAAATCAGTATCTTACGAACCCTCGATGCATACACTCATATTGTCTACATTTTAAATTTTGTCAAATTTCTGACCGTGAAAATTAAAGCGATCAGCTTATTAATTACCGTAAGTAAAATATACTCAAAAATACTTATTCGTAAGGTAATGAAAATAACAAAAGAAAAGATTTGGGAAGTCCAAAGTGGGTTTATGCCAGGAAGGTCATGTACGGATCAAATATTTAACTTAAGGAAAATCACAGAAAAAAGTTTGAGAAATGGATGGCTTCTACAAGCTATAAGAACAATATATACGGGTGGCAAAGCGAGTTTAAAGGTAAATGGGAAATTGAGTGACTCGTTCGATATTATGCAAGGCGTTAGACAAGGATGCGTTATGTCTTTATGGATATTTATTTTATTTATGGACAAGTGTTTAAGAATAGCTCTTATTGACGAAGAAGGTGTGGATCTCGAAACAGTAAGGGTACGTGGGTTAGCATTCGTTAGTTGTTATGGCAGAATTTATTGAAGGCTTGCAAAGAATGTTGAATAAACTGAATGCAAGCATGAAGAGCATGGGCCTGTAAATTAACGTAAATAAAACAAAAACTATGGTGTTCGAAGGAAAGAATAAAAAAACAAAATGCAACATTGTATTAAATGATGAGAGAATTGAATAAGTTGATAAATTCGTATACCTTGATAGCTTATTTACTAGGGACGGGAAGATAGATGAGGAGGTAGATGGACGCATAAACAAAGGTAAGAAGGTTATTGGTAGAGCAGGCCCTCTTATAAGAAGTAAAAATATATCAAATAAGGCTAAAATGGCAATACATAATTCCATTTTTGTACCAACTGTACTATACGGCAGCGAGACATGGACCTATCAAGAAAAAGATAAGAGTAAACTTAACGCGATTAAAATGAGATTCTTGCGCATAATATGCGGGAAAACTCTGATGGATAAAGTGAGCAAAGAGATAATATTTAAAGAATGTGGTGCGGCAGAGACGCTAGTGGGCACATGGGAAAGAAATCGTTTAAGATGGTTCGGGCATGTTGAAAGAATGAAGGGTGAACGACTAACGAAACAAGTGTATTAAGGTGAAGTAAATGGCAGCGTGCCCAGAGGCAGACCGCGGAAAAAATGGTTAGAATGTTTGAATGAGACCCTAGTTATAAGGGACATACGAAGCCATACAAACACGAGAACCCGCATGAAAAAATGCATGGATGTTAAAGAAGCTAGAGAAGTATGCCAGGACAGAAAACTATGGCGGTAAATAGTTAATACGAAGAGTGTCAGTAGACTGAATGGCGCCTGAAACAAAAGACCCTGGACTCTGGACCCTGGACCTCTTCACTTCGGGTGATTGCTAGAGAGATTGATCAGCAACCTGGGTCGGAGCAGTGTTGCGGAATGAGCGCGTTATTTAAATAATTATCACGAGAATTCTAGATCAATCTAAAAATTCTATAACCCATTCCTCACACTGCTCCCTTCCCCACCGAGTGAGTCATAATTGATGTTAAAAACACCAAAAACTTACGGTGAATGTGTAATTTACCGAAAATGTCCGGAAATTTAAAGTATCTAAAGCTTTTTGAAAAAAATCAAAAAATGTACGAAAATGTATAGAAAATTGCTAAATTTCGGAAATCTCCAACCTTTTTTCGCAATTTTCGGTAATCTACTGACAATCAGTCTCTCAAAAGCGTCAAATCATATTGAAGTGATGTTATGGTTCCGGCAGTCATGGAAAACAATTCTGAATCGAAATGCGCATGCTCAAATTCAAGAAAAAGTAATCAAGCTCAAACTGTACACGCGTAGCAGCTAGAAAAAGTAATCTTCTTCAAGAAGCGAAGCGCAGTAGTTGCAGAAAGTCTTTTTATAACTGTTTTTTACCACGGAGAAAAATATGTAGCACTTTTTTATTTGAACATTTTTTCAAAAAATTCACAGAATCCGTGAATTCCGGGAATCTTATGAAATCCGTGAATTCCGTATATTCATTGAATTCTGTGAATTACTTGATTTCCGTGAATTCCATGAATTCCGCAAATTTCATGAATTCCATGAATTCGGTGAACACTCTAGATTTCGTGAATTTATTCCATTTAAATATTCTTTCGATGTGTCACTTCTACCGGGCGTCCCGATACACACACTTTTTTAAAAGAATATTCTTATTTTGCCGGTGTGCAAAGTTACACATTTCTGAAGTGCACATGCGCGCCTATTAGGTCGATTGGCAAAGTAAACAGGTTTCAGAGTGCACATGCGCCATTATTATTCCCGTAAAGTCTGATGGATTGAAGTACTTTGCACACCATTTAGATTTTAGAGACATGGAAGTCCTCACTTTGGAGGTGGGTGTTGCAAAATATACATATTCTCAGAATATTTAAGCGGCATACACAATCCATGAAAATGAAGAGAATAATAATTTTATAATTGATTTTTTTTCAAAATAGAATTTGAACCCCTTTCAATCGAGCTCGATCGAAAAATTTTTAACGACATAGAAATATTTGAGGATTCAAAAAAAAAAGATTTACTGTATAAGTTTAAACTTTTCATTCATCTGCTACCTATTATTATAAAATATTTCTTAAATGAATATTTGATTTGAGAAATAATTTCAGTTGGATTCAGTGTCCTATGTAATTTTTAATTGCACGAAGAATACACTATAGGAATAAATGAGGTCCATTTTGTAAAAATTGAACAATTTTAAACATTGGTTCTAAATTTCAATATTGAATGCCCGCAGTTCTAAATTATTCAACCCCTATTTGTAATTTTGTATAAGTTCTCGATCGAATCTGTTCAAAAAAGGTAATGTCAAAATTTGACAGTTGAGGAAACATGTAGCAGAAAACATTAGGAGGTTATTATGTTCATTTTACGTACTGATCCTAAAATCTGTATGGTTTATTACAACCTTTATTCATAAGAAAATTAAAAAAATTGAGTACTCTGGACTGGAAAGGCATGTAAGTAAGTAACGATTAGGTTTAAAGTTTTTTTTCTAGAATTGATAGCCATGGATAAATTGAAACTAACTCATTAAATAGGTTACATTGAATTTTAACATTTTTCAAAAAATCGGTAGTGGGATCAAAGCGAGTAGGGGAAGTCGCGATAAGTGAGAGGGTACTCTAGTTGAATTTCAACCAAAATGATTTTAGATTAATTAAACACATAAAAAAGGATAACATTGATACTAGAAGATATACCTTTATAACTAAAAAATACGAATTTCAACAAATAAATGAATTTTCAACCGCAAAAAAACTTTCTTAAATAGAAGGAAAGACCTATTTATTGAATCTTTCAGTCAAAAATAAGAATTTTCTTTGAAACAGTTGAATTTTTAACCCTAGAATGTAGATTTTGAACAAAAAAGTTAATTTTTAGCAAAGCAAATAAATTTAAATAACAAAAGGATGACTATTGAACAAAATAGTTGAATTGGGAACAAAATAATACAATTTTGAACCAAAAATACATACAGCCCCTAATATATGTAATAAAACAAAATTTTCTTTTTTATTTAATGCTTAATATTAAGCCCAGTAATTATTAAAAATCGAAAACCTATAATTCTGGATTTTATTTTATTTATCCTTCGTTTTTTATATGCTTATTGTAGTAGTGTTTTAGCATTCTATTTAAAAGTTTATCTCCTGATACTTTCCATTATACTTACCTCTACATTTTTTTTCTTTTGCTTGCTCTTTTATGTACATGTTATTTTTTACTTTCATTTTATCGCAACTTTGCCTTTTTTCTTCTCTTTATTCCACCTCATCTTTAAAACTTTTGTCACCCACTCCACTTAGCCCATTTATTATACCTCCCAAACTGCAGTGTATGAGCTCGTCGAAATCCTGAATATTGAGTCGACTATTCCATGTTGACTTCTGACTGTTGTCACCCGCGTCCTCATACTCGTTCTTCCGTTATTTATCGCCGGCGCGAATGACTTCCATTCCGTCGGTCTACCTACCTGATTTTGCGAATCACCTCCACAAGGACAGTAACTTATCTCGGGAAATGTCGAGGAATCAGTGTATCTGAATGCTGTACTTTATGAAGAAGACAGGTCATTCTGCTTCTTGGAATCTTCAGAAAATGAATAAGTTTCTTTATTTCGTCATTGCTTCATTTCTTTATTTCTTTATATTTTGTTTTATTTTGTTGAATTAATGATGCCCGCAAAGAAAACTTTAAATAATCTCAAGAAAGATAATCTTCATTATGAATATATATGTAATACTCAAGTTTTAAAGAAGTCAATGCTTTTCAGAGAAGAATGATCATGACGATAATGATAATAATGATGATTATGATAATGTTGATAAAAATGCATAAAAATTCAAAAAGTTTATATTTGGGATTGTGTTCCTGTAATGGATTTTGTGAAGGGCGCGCAGGAAAACTGGGGGTTCACTAAAGGTGCGGGTTAAATAAAATTTGACACCCTTTAGGTTTAGAAATTGAACATCAATAGGCACAATAGGCTCGTAATTTATGGATTTACGAAATTTGTCTACCGATGACTTACAACGACAAATTTCTTGCATACGGATACGCCCGTATGTTCACAAGTTTTCTGCATAGTCTAAAAATAATATTTATCAAGACATTAAATTTATTCTAGTTCCTATAATGTTTTGTACCTTATACTACCGTCGGAAATTATAAGATCGATTGACGCAAGCACTATTAAAAAGCACTGCTGGCTTTGAATCACGATATCTTAGCGAAAAAAAATTGTAGGGCATTAAAAAAAAAAAAACAGTTGGAAAGCCTATGAAATTTCACGTCTAGTAATGTCAAACAGATTTTTTTTGATCTACTGAAGAGAATACAGCACGTGATAAGTTTAAAAAAAAATTCTAGATTTTCTAAATTTTTGTAACTCGACTTCAACTTTTAGCGTGACCTAGGAAAATTGTTTGAAAATCTGAAAATCATACCACAGGCTAAAATTTTATCTTTAATTTAAGCCAAAGAAATTTAAAAAATCTTCATCGGTTCCCGAGATAAGATTAAAAATGTTCAACCGTATCACGGTTTTTGGCCGGTCTTCTGCTCGCCTCCTTCGTTGAGGAAGTACCGAATAGGCCACTTACAAAGGTGGTGCTTGATTCTTATTTTGATCATCGAAAAATTAAATAATGCGAGAGTTATTTGTGTAAGAAAAATGTTCGTGTAAAGGAAAATAATAAACTACTTATTAGAAATTAAAAATACAATTTTTATTACACCTACACACTGTTTTATATTTAATTTATTTTGCAAATTCCATTATTAGTCACTTTTATTATTTTTGAGTGTTATTCATATAAATAATTTATTGAGAATTTAGCTGCCTAATTCGTTTGAAAAATAGTTTACTCCCGTAACAATATATCTAATTTTTAAAATATTCTAGTTGATAAAAATTTTAAGAAATAAAAAAAATATTCATCATTTTTTTTAATCTTTAATATGGGGATAATTCTGACACAAACAACTCTATCATTATTTAACTATTCGATGATCAAAATAACAATCAAGCACCACCCTTGTCAGTGGCCTATTTGGTCCTGCCTCAACGAAGGAGGCGAGCAGCAGACCAGCCAAAAACCGTGATCTTGGACTAGAACTAAATTCAGATACGATTGAACATTTTTAATCTATCTTGGGAACCGATAAAGATTTTTTAAGTTTCTTTGGCTTAAATAACCGATAAAATTTTAGGCTCTATGTCGTATGATATTCTGATTTTTGCAACAATTTTTCTAGGTCATGCTAAAAGTTGAGTCACGTGCTGTATTCTCTTCAGCAGATCAAAAAAAAAAATCTGTTTGACATTACTAGACGTTAAGTTTCATAGAATTTTCAACTGTTTTTTTTTTATACCCTATCATTTTATTTCGCTGAGTTATCGTGGTTCAAAGCCAGTAGTGATTTTTAATAGTGCTTGCGTCGATCGATCTCATAATTTCCGACGGTAGTGTAATTCTCTTCATTAAATTATTCATTAATTGTACTGATAATTTTTTACTTGTCGGAATTTTTTGTACCGTAGATGTTTTTGGTGATATTTCACTTATTTTGACCCGTGTGGAAATAGCCCGGGCTCATGGGCTGGCCCTGGTACAACGAGGTCTCTGGTCGGGGGCTAGCCGGGCTATGTTTGCTTTTTAAAGAGCCTAGCCGTGCGCTCGTCGGAGACTGTCTAGGCAAAATTCATGTCAAAACCCCAGTCGGGGGTTACTTTTTCTGATTTTATTAAGAAATGGATGTGTATACAATTCCCGAATGGTGATAAATGTATAGTAAACAATTTTAACTCGAGATTTTAAGAAAATTATAAATGGATGACGGCAAAAACATTATACGAAGAGTAAATTTATATTTATTTGAACTTTTTTAAATAATATAATAGCAAATTACAACATTAAAAATTTAAAAAGTTAAATTTTTTTTTACAGTTTTAGATACAACGAATTTAAAATTTAAAACGTTATATCTTAAATAAGTTTACTTTCAAGGGTTTAACATTTCGAAATAAAATATTTAAATAGTTGAAAAATTTAACAGTTTAAAATGAGAACGAGTATCCAAATATTTTTCATAAGTTTGGCTAGTTTCAATTCCGAGACACAGAGACCAATAGTTCATCTCCATTTCGAGCTCCACCAATTTTTCCGGCCAACTAATAGACTCATCCATAATATAACATATTCTAAGCTAAACAATTTTAAATTTGAACATTTAAAATTGCAAAATTTTGAATTTAATACTTTTAAAAATTCTAGAATAACACATTGAATGTTAAGTAAAATAGCTGTTTATCTTCAGTTTAAATAATTCATGATTTAATAATTTGAAGTAAAAACAATTTATAATTAAAAAAATATGTAATGGAAACTAGCTTATTATACCATAGCGCTCAGGTTATAGGCCGCAGAACTTTAATCATTTTAGTACTAAGCATTTAACATTGAATATAATAAATTTAAACTCAAAAATTTGGAATTTGATGTGATCAGAAGTGTACTTTTTTGGAAGTTTTATTACTGCGTAATTTAAAATGTATACTCTGTAAACCTAAAAATTTAAAATATTAAATTTTTAGCAATAAAAAAAAAATTTTTTAGGGCAATCAACACTGATTAGATTTAAAATATACGAACCTTTTAAAATTATGCACTGTTAAAATGGAAGTGTATGAGTATAAAAAACGTAAAATGAGCCTTAGCCTATTTAACAAAACTAATTATTATGAGGATTTTGATTGTAAGGATTTTACAAATGAAAAATGAAGGAGCTTAAAAACGGTAATTTTTGTATAAATGCAATTTTAGTGACAGAAATTAAAATTTAAAAGAAATTATAATAATTCAGTTGTTAAAAATAATAAATGATTGATTCTTAAAATCTTATAATTTTCTTATATGAACAAAACACGGAATACTTTTATATTTAAAAATTTATAAAGAAATTGAGGCATTCTGCATTAGGATGTTGATCAGAAATAATAAAGATAGATCGAAAGAATAGTAAAATTATATTTTTTTAATTATTTTTGCCCTTAAATCGTTTTGCTTTATTATTAGAATTATATTTAGTAATTAAAATTGTATCATATAATTAAAAAGTTATAAAGATTTTATAAAGTTTTGAATAGTTTTGCATATTAAATTAAGGTTCATGTGCAGACAACAAACTGATTCACTAGAGTATTTGTTTTAATTTCAATTGTTGATCTTAGGTTTATTGACCAGGAA
>JAAAKG020134607.1:0-13790 GCA_010014905.2 Druon quercuslanigerum | reverse complement strand
ATAGGATAAAAATAAATAATAAAATTAAATTAAAAAATTAAAAAAAAAATTCTTAAAATTGGTGAGAGGCCCTGGGTTCAGATCCCAGCGGGGATAGAGACAATTTTTAAAAAATTTAAAAATGTTATCCATTTTTAATAATATTGATTTAGACCAGTGGACAAACAAAATTAACATCTGAAATCAATAATAAATATTTCATGGTCAAGACACCTAAGATCAACAATAAGAATCAGTTTTAGCCGAAAAAATACAAATTTTCAGCATGTTAGTTAAATTTTTATCCCAAGATATGATTTTTAACTAAAATAATGAATTTAAAACTCGAATATAAGAATATTGAGGAAAATAAAATTTTTAACCAAAAACCAACCTTTGTTCCATAAAATTTTTAATTTTCGATCAAAGAGATAATTTTTTAAAGAAAAGATTATTTGTTGATTCAGAATAAAAAATTCTTCCAAAAATTGAATAGTTGTATTTTTAACCAAGAAAATTATTTAGCAAACAAAATAAAAGAGGGAATTTTAATTAGAATTGTTGAATTTTTAATGAAAAAGATTTTTCCCAAAAAGGATGAATTATCAACAAAATACATGACTTTTCTTGAAAATTCGTTATTTTTTTATAACATTGTTTTTTAACTGGAAATTGATCTATTTTATTAATGGTTAAACGCTAATTATTATTAGTTTCAAGATTTAACAATTTGTTTGAAAGAAAAACTATTTAGGTAAATATTCATATTATTGTCTAAAGATTTAACTATTGTGTTGAAAATGCCTTATTTTTTTGCTAGAATATTAATTTTTTTAAACTGATGAAAATTTATCCATTTCAGTTCCAGTCGAAACCTAATTATTTTTAGTTGAAAATTAAACAAATTCTTTGAAAGTTAAACTATTTTGTTTAATATTTATTTTATTTATTGAATATTAAACTATTTTGTTGAAAATTCGTTTTTTTTTATTAAAAATAAATTTTTTTAAACTGGATATTCAAGTGTTTTATTATTGGTTAAAAATTGATAGTTTTTAGTTGCAAATTTAACAATTTTGTTCAAAATTGAAGTGTTTTGTTTTAAGTTTTTTTTTAATAGAAAATTAATCTACTTGATTGAAAATTTAACTACTGTATTTAAAATTCCTTCATTTTTTTCTAGAATATTATTTTTTTTAAACTCATGAAAATTTATCCATTTCAGTTTCAGTCAAAACCTAATTATTTTTAGTTGGAAATTAAACAACCTCTTTGAAACTTAAACTCTTTTGTTAAATATTTATTTTATTTATTGAATATTGAACTATTTTGTTAAAAATCCGTTTTTTTATTAAAAATTAATTTTTTTAAACTGGATATTGAAGTGTTTTATTATTGGTTAATTTTTTTTTAATTAAAAAATCCTAATGGAAAATTCGTTTAAAGTTTAGTTTTAAAAAATTGATTAAAAAAGTAGTTCAATTTTTAATCAGAAATAATATATTTATACAAAAAAAAAGACACAAGTTTACAACAAAGTGCAAAACTTTTAAATAAAAAATTATCAAATATTCAATAAAAACTATAAGTTTTCAAAAAATAATGAAATAGTTGAATTTTCAGTTAAAAAATATATTTCCAACCACAAAAGAAAGAATTTTCAACAATATACTTAAATCTTCAAATAACAAATAAACTAACATGGTGTTGAATTTTTAATCAAGTAGATAAATTTTCTATTAAAAAAAACAACTTACAACAAAACACACAAATTTTGAACAAAATTGTTATATTTGCAACTAAAAAATATCAATTTTTAACCAATAATAAAACTCTTCAATAACCAGTTAAAAAAAATATTTTTTAATAAAAAAGAACAAATTTTCAACAAAATAGTTAAATATTTATTAAATAAAAATAATATTTAACAAAATAGTTTAACTTTCAAAGAAGTTGTTTAATTTTCAACTAAAAATATTTAGGTTTCGACTGAAACTAAAATAAATAAATTTTCATCAGTTTAAAAAAATTATTATTCTAGAAAAAAGGAGGAATTTTCAATACAATAGTTGAATTTTCAATCAAGTAGATTAATTTTCTATTTAAAAAAACTTAAAACAAAACACTTCAATTTTGAACAAAATTCTTAAATTTGCAACTAAAAACTATCAATTTTTAACCAATAATAAAACAGATCAATATCCAGTATAAAAAAAAATTTAATAAAAAAGAACGAGTTTTTAAAAAAATAGTTGAATATTCAATAAATAAAATAAATATTTAACAAAATAGTTTAGCTTTCAAAGAAGTTGTTTAATTTTCAACTAAAAATAATTAGGTTCCGACTGGAACTGAAATGGATAAATTTTCATCAGTATAAAAAAATTAATATTCTAGAAAAAAGAAGGAATTTTCAATACAATAGTTAAATCTTTAGACAATAACATGAATATTTAACTAAACAGTTTTTCTTTTAACCAAATTGTTAAATTTTCAATCTAATAATAAATAGCTTTTAACCATTAATAAAATAGATCAATTTCCAGTTAAAAAACAATTTAATAAAAAAAGAACGAATTTTCAAGAATATAGTTAAATCTCCAACCAATAAAATACATACTTAATAAAGTAATTCAACTTTCAATCAAATTGTTGAATTGTTGAATTTTTTTCAAATTAATAGAATGAAAGTTAAGCGATTGGTAGAAAATTCATGCATTTTGTAAATAATTTATCCTTTTTGGAAAAAATTCTTTTTAATTAAAAATTCAACAATTCTAATTAAAATTCCCTATTTTATTTTTTTTGCTCTATAATTATCTTGGTTAAAAATACAACTATTCAATTTTTGGTTGAATTTGTTATTCTGAAACAACAAATAATCTTTTCTTTAAAAAATTATCTCTTTGGTCGAAAGTTAAAAATTTTATGGAATAAATTGTTGGGTTTTAGTTAAAAATTTATTTTTTCTTAATATTCTTATATTCGAGTTTTGAATTCATTATTTTAGTTAAAAATCATAGCCTTGGATAAAAATTTAACTAAACTGCTGAAAATTTGTATTTTTTTCGGCTAAAACTAATTCTTATTGTTGATCTTAGGTATATTGTCCATGAAATATTTATTATTAATTTTAGATATTAATTTTGTTTGTCCAATTGATAAAATTTTAAAATTTTGAAAAAAATGTCTCTGTCTCCGCTGGGATCTATACCCAGGACCTTCAGATTTCCGGTCTGATGCTCTCACCAACTTTAAGAGTTTTTAAAAAAATTTTTTAATTTAATTTTATTATTAATTTTTATCCTATTTGTTATTTTATTTAAAAAAAATTAAATTATTAAGTAAGAGCATCAGGCCGGAATTCTAAAGGTCCTGGGATCAGATCCCAGCGGAGATAGACATTTTTTTCAAATTCTTAAAATTTTATCAATATTTAATAATATTGATTTAGACCAGTAGACAAACAAAATTAAAATCTAAAATGAATAAATAAACTGATTCTGATTTCAAATAAAAATTAAATAAATATAATATAAATAATATGAAATAATGTAAAAATTAACTTTTTTTTTGAAAATTCAACTTTTAATTCGGAAATTTATTTATTTTAATTTATATTTGTTTTTTATGTATAAAATTATTGTCTTTATCTGAAAAGTTAACTATTCCAATTATAGTTGAAAATATAGCCTTTAAAAATTGAAAATTCAACCATTTTGTAGAAAATTTAGGCATTTTGTTGAAATTTCATCTTTTTGGTTAAGGATTGAATCATTTTGTTAAAAATTTGTCTTTTTCAGTTAAATTTAAGAGATTAAATTTTTTTTTACGTTGCTTATGTTTTTTGGCTGAAAACTTAAAAATGCAGCTGTTTCGTTAAAAAGTTATCATTTCGGTTGAGGATTAGACTATTTTTTTAAAATTGATCCTTGTTATTTAAATTGAACTGGTTGAAAATTTAACATTTTTAAACTAAAATTGAAAATTAGTTAAAAGAATTTCACGATTAATTAATGGAAGCAATATATTTATAAAAAAATTATAATTATTGAAACATTTTAAAGTCAATTAAAAAATATACTTGTAACCTTGCCAATAACATCTTCAGCACGAATTTGCCGTAAAACTGTTATTTTTTAAATTGTTGAAAATTGGTATTTTTTATTTAAATTCAAAATTTTGTTTCTTCTTTTTTCATTAAAAACTCTTTAGACGAAAATTCATCAATTTAGTTTAAAATGCTTCAGTGGTTGCTTCGCATAAGGCTGCCTGATCCGTTTCCAATTAGAATGCATAATATTGCGCAATATAATAGACTAAGTACTCGCGCACTGCGGCTCTCCTGCAGTTCTAGGAATTACAAAATCGGACCGGCTACTACGGGACCTGGAGTTTATTTGGCTAAAAACAAATTTTCAGATTAATTACAAAAAGTATGGAGTTTTCTTGGGGAAAAGAACAAATTTGGTGAATTGATCACCAAACATAAAAAATCGAGTTTTCGGACCACTCTAATGTGAATTCTCTTTTACTCTAATGTGGGTCTTATACTGAAATCGATGATTGTTTCGCGTAATGAACATTTGATACAATTGTTTATTACATGTCGGCCTGTAGAAATGAAAAACGTCGAGGAGTAATAGTAGTCGGTGAAAATGATAACACGAAAGCATGCGATGATAAATAGCAGGGTTCGTTTCGAGAGAGATGTTGGTCTCTCCAAGCAAGAGCACCATGCTACTATTAATCAACTGGGATCCTGCCAAGAATTGTTGGAGATTGTCTCTTGAATTGGAAGAATGTTTAATTAGCCGAGGCAAGATTTATACTGGTACACGAGTCTGCCTCCCTTAACTATGGTCAGTTCCACCAGCCACCCTACTCTTAATTTTCGGGTTTTATATACCCAAATCAGTGCAGAAATTTTGAAAGGGCTCCAGTAGGGCCCTGGATAGTTTCCCCTATCTCTGGTCGGGCTCTAGTGGGGAAAACTAGCCAGCGCCCCATATAGAATGTAACGCTGAGGCCATAGGGGCCCTACTGGATTTTGTAGTAGGGCTCTAGTGGGGGTCTCCCACCTAAAACCAAAATAAATAGAAGCGTCCCTACCAGGGCCCTATGTGTGATATAAGTAATTGGGATCAATACTATTCTGCATTCACATTAATAAATAATCCTTGTCCGTAGTTTTATATCACACGTTACTGTTGAAGATTGAACTCAGGCGTCAAATGCCCCCCCCCCCCGTCCAATATGATATCTTTCCTAATTAGCTAGCCCAAAACTTCTTATTGGTGGCGCATTTGAGCGCCTTTGAAGTCATGAAAGATAACTATGATGAATTTGAAAAAATGTTATTTGTAAAGTAAAATTATGCAAGCCCCCTCCCCCCATTTTGATAACTTATAACGCGGTTATCATTTTAGCGCAATATTTTTTCTTTATGGCGCAAATAAGCGCAATTTGATGATCTGCAAGGTCATCTGATTTAAACATTGATTTTTCAGGGAGGGGGGGGGTCGTGAAACGCGAATTTTTAAGAAATTAGTTTAATTTTCAACCACGTAATTGAATCTTGAACCGAAAAAGATCAATTCGGAACAAAAGATATAATAGTTAATAATTAAAATAATAATCGCTGGGATAATAAATAATAAAAAATTTAAAAATGAAAAAGATTTGAAATCATCCATTTGCGCAAATTTTAATAAAATAGTTCAATCCTGAGCCAAATAAAGATTTTAATTTTATACCAAATATTTTAATTTTAATAAGCAAAAGAATTTTTAACAAGATCGTTAAATTTGCAACCAAACGAGATATTCTAGTCCAAAATAGAAAAAAATAGCAAAATAATCATAATTTGGAGGAAAAAATCATTTCGATTCAAAAATAAAAATTTGGAAATTCAATTTTTTATTTATTGTTACATTTGATAGCTTATTTGTATCACGATCATTTATTCTAATTTTTCTAGGTTTGTATAGAAAAATAAAATTAATTTTTAAAAACTTAACATGTGACGAAAATTTTACAGAATTTTTCAAAATATAGCAAAAATTTCAGTAACTAGAAAGAAATTTTTAAGAGTTCAGAAATATTTCAAAGTTTAAAAAATTTTTGATATCTTGAAAATTCCTAATCATTTTTGACCATTTTGGAACTATTTTATAATGATATAAAACCTCACTGAATAAGCCAGTAAAACCCGTTGATTAAACCAGTGAACCGCACTGAATAAAACAGTGAAATTCACTGATTTACCACTGAAGCTCACTGATATAAAAATTGAAAACCACTGAAAAAAACCTATAAAACCTCACTTGGTATACTAATAGAACTCGCTGATAAAACCAGTGAACCTCACTGAATAAGCCAGTGCAATTCACTGATTTAACCAGTGAAACTTGATAATTATTCAGTACATTTCGCTGATTAAACTAGTCAAACTCACTGATTAAACAATTGAAAGTTATGGATCAAACCAATAAAACCACACTGAATAAACCAGCAGAACTCGTTGATTAAACCAATAAACCTTAATGATTAAACAGGTAAACTTTACTAATTAAACCATTGAACGTCACTGATTAAAGAAGTGAACCTTACTAAATAAAGCAATGAAACTCACTGATTAAACTTTATGATTAAACCAGAGATCCTAACTGTTTAAACGAGTGAACCCCACTGATTAAACCATTAAACCTCACTGATTAAATCAGTAAAATTTACTGAATAAACCAGTGAAACCCACTAATTTAACAATTGAATCTTACTGAAAATATCTATAAAAAAACCTCACTTAATAAACCAGTAGAACTTGCTGATCAAATCAGTCGTCCTATGAAACATCACTTAATAAACGAATAGAACTTGCAGATTAAACCAGCGATCCTAACTGATTAAACGAGTGACGCCTACTGATTAAACCATTAAACCTCACTAAATAAATTAGTGAAATTAATTGAATAAACCAGTGAAACTCACTGACGTAACAATTGAAATTTACTGATTAAACCTATGAAACATCAATGAATAAACAAATAGAACTTGCTGATTAAACCAGCGATCCTAACTGATTAAACGAGTGACTCCTACTGATTAAACCATAAACCTCACAGAATAAACCAGTGAAATTTACTGTTTACCCAGTGAAACTCGCTCATATAAAAAATAAAACCCACTGAAAAAATATATAAAACCTTTCTTAAGAAACCAGTAGAACTCTCTGATCAAATCAGTGAATCTCACTGAATAAGCTAGTGAAATTAATTGATTAAATCATTGAAAATCGCTGATTATTCAGTAAATTTCGCCGATTTACCCAGAAAACCCCAATGACTATACAAGTAAACCTCATTAAATAAGTCAATAAAATTAACTGATTAAACCAGTCAAATTCACTGAATAAACCAGTCAAATTCACTGAATAAACCAGTCAAATTCACTCAATAAACCAGTGTACATCAATGATTTTACCAGTAACGAAATTCAACTAAGTGAGTCAGTGAAATCTCACTGATTATCAACCAGTGAGATTTCACTGGAAATCAGTAAGATTTCACTGAGAGTAAACTTTCTTTCTTAGAAATTGAGACTCCGGATTCTATAACCACGCATACAATTTGCCTAGCCGCTTCAGGCCGCTTGAATTGTTCCCTGATGACTTAAAAATCAGTTTTCCAAAATTAAAATTTTAAAACATCACTTTGTATGAAAATTTTATGGCGCATATTTTTTCTCTCGACAAAAAAGTTGTATATTTTACCGTTACTGTAAAAAATAAAAAAAACTTCATTTTTCAGACCAGAAAATTTACTAAATATTTTCACTTCGACTCGCTCCGAAAGACAAAGTTCTTTATATTTTAAGATAAAAATTGAACACAACGTCCTTTAAACTGTTCTTAAGATAATGTGCAATTTCAAATTAATTTATTTTTTTAAATAAAAAAGTTATACATTTTTTAGGTAATCAGTATCAAAATAACATTAAATAATTTTCAAACGCTTCGTTTATCGAGGGAATTTTGAGTAAGCCCAAGCTTCTAGCAATAAGAATGCTTAGTAGGATATAATTAAGTGTTCTAAAAAGCTTTACCATTGAACGTAATTGATTAAAAAAACTGATTAGAAACTAGGGAAACTCACTGATATAAAAATTTAAACACTGAATAAACTAATAAACTTTTACTGAATAAACCAGTGAAATTTACTGATTAACCCAGTGAAACTCACTCATATAAAAAAATGAAACCAACTGATTAAATCTATAAAACTTCACCTAATAAATCAACTCGCTGATAAAACTAGTGAACCTCACTGAATGAACCAGTTACATTCACTGATTAAACTATTGAAACTCGCTGAATAATTAGTACATTTCGCGGATTGAACCAGTGAAACTCAGTGATTATACCTGTACACCTAACTGAACAAATCATTGAAATTCACTTATCAAACCAGGCGCGCTTACTGATTAAACAATTGAAACTAAGTGCTTGAACATTTAAAACCACACTGCAAAAACCAGAAAAACTCGCTAATGAAATCAATGAACCCTACTGATTCAACAAATAAACCTCACTAATTAAACCATTGAACGTTACTGCTTAAACCAGTGAAATTTACTGAATAAACTAGTAAAAATCACTGATAAAACAATTGAAATTCACTGATTAAAACTATAAAACATTGCTGAATAAACGAATAAAACTTTCTGATTAAACCAGCGATCCTAACTGAATTGACGAATGAACGCCACTGATTAAATTATTAATTATTACTGAATAAACCAGTGAAATTTAATAATTCTCCAGTGAAACTCACTTATACAAAAAAAGAAACCCACTGATTAAATCTATAAAACCTCACCCAATAAAACAGTAGATCACGCTGATCCAGCTAGTGAACCTTACTGAATGAACCAGTGAAACTCCCTGAGATAACAACTGAAACTTATTGATAAAACATATAAAACGTCACTGAATAAACGTATAGAACTTGCTGATTAAACCAGCGATCCTAACTGATTAAATGAGTGAACTGCACTGATTAAACCATTAAACCTTACTGAATGAACCAGTGAAATTTACTAATTCTCTAGTGAAACTCACTTATATAAAAAATGAAACCCACTGATTAAATCTATAAAACCTCACCCAATAAAACAGTAAATCACGCTGATACAGCTAGTGAACCTTACTGAATGAGCCAGTGAAACTCCCTGAGATAATAATCGAAACTGATTGATTAAACATATAAAACGTCACTGAATAAACGAATAGAACTTGATGATTAAACCAGCGATCCTAACTAATTAAATGAGTGAACTGCACTGATTAAACCATTAAACCTCACTGAATGAACCTTACTGAATGAATCAGTAAAACTCCCTAATTAAACAATCAAAAATCATTAAATAAACGAATTAAACATCACTGAATAAACGAATGGAACTTGCTGGTTAAACCAGCGATACTAACTGATCAAATGAGTGAACCGCACTGATTAAACCATTAAACCTCACTGAATGAACCTTATTGAATGAACCAGTAAAACTCCCTAATTAAGCAATCGAAAATCATTAAATAAACGAATTAAACATCACTGAATAAACGAATAGAACTTGCTGATTAAACCAGCGATCCTAACTGATTAAAAGAGTGAACCGCACTGATTAAACCATTAAACCTTACTGAATGAAACAGTGAAATTTACTTAATAAACCAGTAAAACTCACTCAAATGGCAATTGAAACTCACTGATTAAAACTATGAAATATCACTGAATAAACGAATAGAACTTGCTGATTAAACCAGTGATCCTAACTGATTAAACGAGTAAACCCCACTGAGTAAACAATCAAACCTCACTGAATAAACTGGTAGAACTCGCTGACAAAATCCGTGAACCTAACTGAATAATTGAATTAACTTAACTGATAAAACCAGTGAAACTCGCTAATGAATCAGAAAAATTTTGCTGATTAAACCAGCGAACCTCAGTGATTACACCAGTGAACCTCATTGAATAAATCAGCGAAATTCTCTGATTAAACTTGTCAAACTTACTGCTTCAAGAATTGAAACTGATTGATTAAACCTATAAAGCCCCACTGAATAAAACAACAGAACTCGCTAATTAAACCAGTGAACCTTACTGATCACACAGGTAAACCTTACTAGTTAAACCATTGAAACTCACTGATTAAACCAGTGAAACTCACTGATTTAATCAGTGTTGAAATTCAAATAAGTGAGTCAGTGAAATTTCACTGATTATCAGTGACACTTATCGCTGTTTCAACCAGTGAAATTTCACTGAAAATTGGTAAGATTTCACTGATTCGTCCTAAGAGAGTAAACTTCCATTCTTAGAATTTAATGTTTTTAATAAAATTTCCTCAATTTGAAGTATACAAACAAGAAGGTAGCCATTAACAATGAGTGCGATATTTTCGAGAATTACGTTCCACCCTTTTTTGGATAGGATAAGATTGATGAAAGCCATGATGATTTTTTTTTATGGAGATTGTTGTCGGCAGTTTTAAGTATCACCTTAACTTATCCGTTTCGCCCTCACTCCCTCACACCTTCAACACTCAGCTTTCCAGCCCAGCTAATTTTACTCCTTATTTCTGCAGGCTATAAACAGCCGGAAGAAATCTTCTGGTTCGTAAAACCGGAAACCCGCCGAACCATAAGATTGGAAGCCTATCTAGCGCCGTACCGAAAAAGTTATATTACACACTAATTTTTAGGGAGAAAATTTAGATTTGCAGTGCTTTAGCGTCTGATTTTTAAATGCAGCAAATTTTGTGAATCACCCTTGTTCCTTCTTAAAGTAAACATTTTTTTTGGTCGAGAGCAAATTTTAAACAACGCATCACTGCACGACCGCACGACCACAGGACCGCACGAACACAGGACCGCACGACCACAGGACTGCACGACCACAGGACCGCACGACCTTATATATATATATATATATATATAATTATTCCGGATTATCTAAGACTCCAATTCTCTACCAAAACAGAATATCTTTTGAAACATTTTCTTAATTTTTCAACAACATGAATCAACTTTTAACCAAATACGTGAATTTTCGAACACGCGGATTAATTTTTTTACTAAAAAAGGCGAATTTTCAACAAAATAACAGAGGTTTTAGAGAAATATTGCAACTTTAAACTAGAAAATATAAATTTACAAACTGAAATTTTTTAACACAATGCATGTTTTAAGGAAATTTGAGAATTTTAACCAAGAAAAGGTCCATTTTTAAAGAGAAATGAAATATTTAAATTTTCTTTTTAAACATTAATGTTTAATTGAAATAAACCGAATTTTAAGGAAATGAGTCAAATTTTAAACCGAAAAGATTAATTAGCAACAAGTCAGTAATATTTAATTTTTAATTAAAGGTATAAATTTTGAAACACAAAGCATTGAGTTTTTAACAAAATAGTACAATTTTTAACGAAAGAGATGGATTTCAATTAAAATTTATAATTTTCAACCACATGCAGTGAAAACCTTCTATTGTGCCGGTTTTGGTGCTGGCTTCAATTCTTGGAAAGGCTGTTGAAAGGAGCGCTATTAAAGGTTCTCACTGTACTCCAACTTTTAATGTAAAATATAAAATTTAAAAAAAAAAATTAATGGCCTACCGAAAAAGACGAATTTTTAACAAAATCCATGAGTTTTTAATGAAATAAAGATTTTTTAATTAAATTGATGAATTTTTAATCAAAAATCTCTAAAAGAGATTTTTAATAAAAAATTTAATAATTTTCATTTTGAAAAACTAATTGTTTGATCAAAAAATACGAATATTTAACAAAATAATTTAATTTTTACTAAACGGAACGTACTCTTGCTTGAAAATTCATCTTCTTGGTTTAAAATTGAAATATTTTGGCTTATAATATTTTGGTTAAAAATTTATCTTTTTTGGTTTAAAATTGATCTACTTAACTGAAAATGGAAAAATTTCAATAAAAATTCAATTTTTGTAAGATTCAGTTCGGTCGTGAACAAATGAACTACTTTTCTAAAAATTAATTTTTTGGACTAAAAATTAATTTTTTTATTTGAAAATTGAACTGTTACATTTTTAGTTGAACGTCTATTCTAAGAAGGTAAAAACAAAAGTATTTTATAGAAAATTTGGGTAAAAAATTAATTAATTATTTTGCTAATTATCTTTTTGGTTGAGAAGTTAACGATTTGGTTAATAATTCATTTTTTGTCAAACTATTATTTTTTAAATAAAAATTGAACTATTCTATTTTTAATGGAAAACTGATATTTTTTATTTAAAAGTTTAACTAATTTTTAACAATTTAACTAAAATTAATAATTTATTATAGTACATTGGTCTTTTCGATAAATAATTTTTGGTTATTTTCGGGTTGAAAATTAAACTTTTTTTTAGTTAATTCGTCTGTTACATTTAAAATTTATAAATTAATATTAATCTGTAAATTTAAGGTTCACTTTTTTGTGGTGGATTCAATTAGCATTTCAAGTTCATATTCAATTTTTTTTATTTCAAGTAGATCTTCGTAGAAAATTCAACTGTATTTAGTGACAAGAAAAACAATTTTTTTTAAAATTCAATAATCTTATTGAAAAATTTAAAGACGAAGGTGCTTTAACAAAAGAGAATTCACAATGACCAAGTTACAGTTTTCAAAGCTACCCTTCGCAAAAAAAAAATTGCTGAAAATTCGTTTTTTATTTTTGTTGAAAATTAATTTTTTTATCTGAAAATTTAACTTTTACAATAGCGGTTATAAATTTATTCTTAATAAGATGAAGTACTAGTATTTTTTACATTATTCATGCACCTATTTTTTGCAAAATTCATGTATTGTGTGGAAAATTCGTCTTTTTGAGGAAAGCTTTTAATTTTAAGTAAAAATTAATCTGATTTGTTGAAAATTCATTTTTTCGTTAAAAAGTTGAACTGTTTCGTCAAAAACTCGTTTTTATTAAAGAAATTCGCTAAAAATATATTTTTTAAATTAGTATGCTTGGGTTCAGAATTTAACTGTTTTATAGAGAAATTGTTTTTTTGCATGTAAATTCAACAATTTGGTTGAGAATTCATAATCTTGGTTGAAAATTTAACTTTTTTAGTAGAACATTCAACTATTGGGTTAACAAATAAACTTGAATAGCCTTTGTTCTAAATCGAGGGAAAATATATTATATTGCGCAACCTGCGCATGTGAGTACCCGCGTACTGCGCATTTCAACAACGCTGCTTGTGATTTTCAGGAATTACTAAACCGCGAGTTGCTAAAACACGTTTCTGCTGTATTAAGTAGAAAATTAAGTTTTTTGTTTTAGGATTTTATTTTCCGGTTGAAAATTAAACTTTTTTGTAGTTAATTTGTCTTTTGGATTCAAAATTTTATAATTAATATTAATCTGTAAAGTTGAAGATTCATTTTTTTTTGGTGGAGGATTCAAATATAATATCAATTTCATTTCAATTTTTTTATTCCGCTATTTCTATAAAGAATTCATCTTCGTAGAACATTCAACTGTATTTGGTCACAAGTTGACCTATTTTGTTAAAAATTCAATATTCTTGTTGAAAAAGTTAAAGACAAAGGTGCTTTAACAGAAGAGAATTAACAATCACTAAATTAGAGTTTTCAAAGCTACGAAATTTAATTTTAAAATATCTGTACTGCGCCCTAGGCGCGCTCAGCAAGTTGATATAGGACACGGGGTCCCATAAATGAGAACCATTAGAAAGAAATTTTCCCAAGCGTGACTCACGCGAAGGAAA